>JASAMY010001140.1:0-141289 GCA_030248085.1 Paralinhomoeus sp. GSCO2_6 | reverse complement strand
CGCATGCGCATACGGGTCTGTAAAAATACTGTTTTTCGATGTTAAGAATTAACTTAACTCGATCAGCCAGCCCACTATTGCATCATGTACGCACCCCAAGAGTACCAACACAAACACAACGCTTCGTTCCCTTTAGAACGACTGATAACACCTGCCAGCCCATCTACGTATTCCCAGGGGGGGGGGGGTGTCGTCGCGACAACAACAGGGTCGATTCGAGCACACAGACGAGCAAACCTTCAATGCAGATCCTACAACCCATTCACTAGCTGACGCCAACGACGCAGCAGCCGCTCAACTCTCTCCACCGCCAATACATCGGGCTTTTACTGAGCTGGCGCGGCAAGGCGGGGGTCGAAAAAGAAGGGCTAAAGGCTAGCTAGGGAAGGGGAGTAGACTTAAATACGGAATGCTGGGGGGGGGGTCGGGAAGACGAGGCCGGACAGGCTCGGCCCCTATCGATCTCCCCCCCCCCCCACCAAACGCTCGCCAAACCACCCAAGCGTAATTGAACTCGTCGTCCGGTTGACGCGCACGCCTTTACACGAATTTATCGGTCCCTGCGACACCGATACCTTGCTGCACAGAAACATGCAATAAAAGGGGGAAGTGAAGGCTAATGGACCACCGCTTCCAATGGGTGAAGCTGAAAATGTTTTCGTAGATGGCACCCCCGCCGACTTACGGTATCTGGTCTGCGCGCGCTTCTTGAGCTGGCGGGCGCGCGCCTCCGGTTCGGCTGGCAGCGTCGTCGCCTCCAGGTTGTGGTTGACGTCGACCTCGGGCGGGCCCTCGTCGATCGTCACCGGGGAGGGCGGCTCCGCTTCCTGCCCACCTTCAGGAGTTTGTTGCTCGGCGAAGTGGCGTCTGCGCCGCCTTCGTCCGCCCTCCACCATGGCTCTTCTCTCTTTCCTTTTCCCGGGGCAGTTCGAGACTGCGAGAGCCGGCGCGCTAGGCGAACGTCCAGACGGCAGCGGAAGCGACGCGACAACAGCAGCTGCGTGCGGCCAGCCGCTAGCCGGCCCGCCGACGATAACAGGCCGGCCGAGCGGCGCGTCGCTTCACCGCCGTCGTCGACAGACAATCCCAACCTTCGCTGCGGCGTGCGCGCCAGCCGTCGCCGTCGGTATCCAGCCAGCCACACACACTGGCTGGCAGCGTCTGCGCCCGCGCACCATCCATTGCCGAACAGCGCTCTCAGACGGCTCTCGAAGGCAATTAAACCAGCGCAGGCCTCTATTCGGGGGAGTACGGTGTCCGTGGGCAAGTCGATCGATAACCACGTGGCGGTCAGACGTAATTCCGTCCTCGCTCTCTTCACCACACGAACGTCACCGCATATCACGGGTTGCCTCGCCTTCCTCTACACACGCACGCACGCACGCCAGAAAGCGAAGAGGGGAGTGACAGGGAGTGACGAGGCAGCTTGTCCTCTATTCCCGGCTAGCTAGCTAGCCAGCGAGCTATGACTCTCGGTCTAGCTGTAGGAGACTGGCGACTCCCTCGTGGACATCCTGCACCGCCCGTAGCTCGGTCACGCCTACCGTCCGACGATTCGACAGCGCCAACGCTCCGTTCGGTCTCTTGTCGACGCGCAGATTCAACTTCTCGCAGACTTCCTGCAAGCAATTCTTGTAATTGTTCTGTCGGTACGTCGGCAGTGTCGCAATTGCGTGGCTGGGGGACGGGGTGCGACACGCACGCACGCACGCGCACGCACGCAGGCACGCACACGTACACACACACACACGCACATACGCACGAACACGGCAAAACGGGAGACACTGAAATTCCTATGATGGAAATATAAAAAACTTTACAATAGTCTGAAATACCCCCCGGGGGGGGGGGGTAGAGTGCATGCAACCCATGGACTACGCCACTGCCACTCAAACCGACGTCCAACCTTCGCTGCACAGCAAGACCTAAAAAGCCTCAGGACCGAAGAGACAGACCTCAAGGTCTTTTCTCTTGGCCAGCGCAGGCAGTTTCACTTCGACCGTGGCGCGCGTGGCGCAGCCCACATCCCTCAGGTCCGAAGTTAGATAGCCCAAGACGGCGTGTCGACTCATTAACAATTTCGACTCCAGGTCCTAAAGTGTCACTGTCAAGTTCGGATGAAGCTGCTGATTTGTCCTTGCCTAACGGTTTGAATGTCAAGCAAGACAAACCTATTTTGAGAATATCAATTTCTATACATGTACTAGAAGCTGTAGTGCTAAGGTACGCTGTGTCACTAATGTGTGTGTGTAGTGGTGCTCCTTGCAGACATATCAAGTGGGACATCGTATGGCCTAGTGGTAGAGAATCGGCCTCATGCGCGCACGGTCCTGGGTTCGATTCTTGATGGAGCCACTACATCGAAAACTTCCCTTTCGATGAATTTTCTCCTGCCGTCGCTGCCCTAGATCACAGATAGCGTTGTTTCGAATGTCTTTGGCTAATCATGCGGAAAGGCGTCATGGGGACGGCTATGCTACATGGACCATTGACGGGCCTCCTAGCGTTGCCCCAAAATCAAGAACAACGGGTGAAGGTATTGCAACCATACCCCGTGGGCGACGAGGGGAGGGGCAAAACGACTCTGTGCAATGTGGAAGGGGGGGGGCTTAATAGATTCAAGAAATTTTTTATTTACAAGACAATTATCTGCAAGTACGGTCAAAAACGTATCCCCTATCTGCGTTTTCCGGTTTAAACGCACTTTTGCTAATCTAGAGACACACTGAGAAAAACTGTCGCGAAATGCTGGAGGTCCGGGGGGGGGGGGGTGAGTCAAGGGTACAAGTAGAGCCCCCCCCCCCCTTAAAGCGCGCCCTCTCACCGTGGCAGCGTCGCGTACGGGCTTGAGCGCCTCCCCAAGCCGACCGCCCTTGACCTTGCCGATCAATCGTACGTGATCTTGCTCGTTGATCCAGATCACCAGTGAGCCGTCCTGGGTGCGGAACACTCCCCGGCCGTCCGGCCAACTGGGGTAGGCCTGGCGCCTCTGCAATGAACTACCGTACACGTGTGTGTGCGTGCGTGCTGGTACGTACGTGCTGATACATGCGTGTTGGTGCGTGCGTGCGTGCGTGCTGGTGCGTGCTGATTGGTGCATGTCATTAGTCTTCGCTTCCTCAGGCACCTCAATCGCCTTGCCATCGTCCTTGTCATCAAACAACGCGCCCTGTCGGGCCAGTTCCTTCTTGGCGGCCTCATCCCCGGTGGCCAGCGACACGTAGGAGCCCTTGATCTTGGTCTTGCTCGACGAGTCGCCGTCCACCGAGAGGCCCAGAGCGTCCTTGACGCGGCGCTCCAGCACGGCATAGTCGTCGGACTGCAGGAGGAACTTGAGCGGGTAGCCCTGAAGCACACTTTTGGGGGGTCGGGTGCGAGAGGGGGGGGGAGTGGAAAGGGGTAAGTTGTCAGTGAGTGGAGGCACACACGCACGGACGCACTGGGACGCACGCACCGCACTCACAGCACGCGCACGCAAGCACCGGCACGCACGCACGCACACACACGCACAGGCACGCACGCACACACACGCACAGGCACGCACGCACACACACACTAGCACGCACGCACGCACAGGCACCCACGTCGATATTTCTCCTGCATTCGACTGTCGCCTCGAGCACCCTGTCCCCTTTGGGGTCGAGGTCGGCCAGCTCCTTAAGGTCGCCGTCCGTGCCAAAGTCGGAAGGGGGCTGGCGGGTCTTGAAGACCGTAGGGCCGTGGAGGTCCTCCAAAATGGGCTTGAAGAGCGCCTTGAACTTGGTGTAGGACTCCACGTCGGGCGCGGTCAAGCCCACCACCGAATCAGGGTGGCTGGCGCCTGTGCGGTCATTGCTGGGTGTATGGATGTGCGTGTCTAAAATCCCCCATCTAAGATTTTACACTCCACCCCCCCCCCCTCCAGATGCAAAACTCGGTCACAACAGGGCAGTTGTGGGGTCAGGGGTGTGGAGGAGGGGACAGGGCACCAAAAATAGACTGTAAAAACTGTAAAATAGGAACTTTTAGTCAAAAATGCACTTTCATAACGCAATATATAGGTACTTGTTGGTCGAGTTTTGCTCAAAAACACTGCACCATACACCCATTTATTTACATTTAAGTGGGGGTAGGAGAAAGTTCCCAAAAATTCTGGAGGGAGGGTTTGATGGGGGGGGGGGGGGGTTCATCCGGTTCACGCAAACCTGGGGAGGGTGGGGGGGGGGGGGGGGGGGGGGGGGGGGTGGGTGGGGGGGGGGGTGGTCGGTGGGGTGAAAATCTGGGAGGGGGGGGAAAAGGTGGTCTATTTTTAGTCAAAAATACACTGTAAAAACCTGAAAATAGGTACTTCTTAGTCAAAATACACTGTAAATAACGCAAAATAGACACTTTTGGGTCGATTCTTGCTCAAAAACACTGCACAAAACGCATTTATTTTGCTTTATAGTATGTAGTAGAAAGTTTCCAAAAAGTCTGGGGGGGGGGGGTCTGGGTGGGGGTTCAGGACAACCTGGGGGGAGGGTTGGGGAGGGTGTGGGTAGGGTCAAACTCAGCACCTGGGGGGAACCCCCCCCCCCCAACCCCACCCCAGTTACAGGTATGGTTGCAGGTACGCTTGCGCCAGTCCATCTCCCACCGAGTTTGACGAGGTCGTAGAGGGTGGCGCCGCGATGGGTCTTGGCGAGTCGGAGCTGTCTCATCAGCGACTTGTTGAGGTGCTTCTTCAGTAGGCTGTTTCCCTCCGCGCTTTTCAGCCGTTCATAGGCGTCCTGGGCTCGCACTTGCGAAATGTAGTCGGCGTCGTACTGGCGCAACACGTGGCCCTTGCCCTCGCGCCACTGGAACGGGGCATGGTTTCTTGTATGCCGTCTTTAATCAACCCCGCCGCAATTAGAATATTAACCCCCCACAAACAGAGGAAAACACCCACTCTCAGAGCTAAGCGGGATTTTAATTCATCACCCCACCCCCCCCCCCCCCAAAAAAAAGGATACGTCCACCCGGGCATCAGGCGGGAGACTCAAAAAGGTATTTGTGTGGCACTACTGGAGGAATTTCAATTAAAAACAATTACATACAGTAAAAAACCAAACGTATTACCATATTAAAGCCCGCAAATGCCGCAAAGCCCACGCCGAAGCCGGCACAAGCCAATTTGACGGTTACGGGCACCATTTTTGACGACATCTTCGGACGGGAAAAATGTGGAGAAAACTACTTTAAAACGCGAAAACAAAACCTGAAAAATTCAAATTTTCGTAAATTCGAAATTTTGTTCACTGACGAAGTACAGTGCGACAGAGAAAATTTGATCTCCGACGGAACGTTTATTTCCACGTCGGAGACAACGCAAACGCCAAAAAGGGAGTAAAATACTGGTCAAAAATGCTGCACATCGATCATTTATTTTTCCTCACAACCCAGAAATCATCTCAGCGTCTCGCAAAGTTCCGTTCCATATCCGAATGGCCCCTCTGAATCGCCTTTTTGTTGCTCTGCAGCCGCTTCTCCAAGCTCGAAGACTCGGCTGCGCTTCTCAGCATCGGTTTGAGAAAGTCCACAGCCCCCTCCCGTTTCTCTGCCGCCTTTTTTTCTTCCGCGTCCCTCCTTGCGTAGCGCTCCAAATTCCTGTCGCGTTGCTCTTCGCGCCAACGGGCGTTGCCCATCATCTCCTGTCGGCGACGCTCCATCTCTTCCGCGGATAATTTCTCCTTTTTCGTCACTTTTCTCAGGTCGGGTTTTTCCAGGAGGCTCTTGCGGGGTTCGTAACGGTCGGGGCCACTAGAGCGGACCGGTGACCTAGACCGAGAGCGTCCCCGGCCCACACGCACGAGTCCGTAGCGCGGGTCGCGGGTTCGAGCCTCGTGGCGGCCATCTTGTTTTTTCGCAGTTTCACCAGCCGCCTTTTCTTTTTCCTTTTCAGGGGAGGCGGAGCGGCTGTCAGAGGAGGTGGATGAGGAGGATTTTCTCGAGCGCTTCCGCCTCTTCATGGCTTTTCGCAGCTTCTTTTCCATGGCGCCCATTACCAGTTTCTGGAGCCGCTTCATCCGCAGAGGGTTGTCGACTACCTCTCGTCTGAGCTGCTCCTCCTTGGTCTTGAGAGCCACTAGAGGGTCCTCCTTACGGATCGTCTCCAGCGGCAGGAGTGTGGGCGCTTCGGCGGCAGATGTGGATCCCGGGCCGCCAGGCTTGTTCAGCAACTTCTCCAGGTGACCTAGAAGAGATTTAGGGACAACAACTGTGTGATTTTGGTCTGGGAAGAACACGGAAGGAAAGCACGCACGCACGCACTGCCCCGGTATAACAGTTGCCCCGGTACACGGTACCTGTCCATGCAGGGCAGGGGGTAGGGGCCTGCCACCGCCCCCCCCCTCCCCTGGTGTAGTGAATGTGCTCTACATGCTCCCCAAGCTGTTTTTGAGGCCTGTTATGAGATGCGTTGCGTCAAAACTGCGAAAAATGGTCAATAACGTCACGAACATTTGAAGTATACAGAAACCACAGACCACCAGATTCGACGGACCTCTGACGTACAGGCACGCCGCGCACGCACGCACGCAGGCACGCACACACACACACGGCACAACACCACCGCCACCTCCACCGCCCACCAGGTCCGGTCTTGTTGATGGTGTCGGCGTGTTGCTCGAAGTTCTTGTCGATTTTCTTGCCCGTCAGATAGTCCTCGCGATTGACGCTCGACGAGGGGCCCGCGTACATCCACTCGATGTTCGCCGGCGTCTTCGGCATCTCCGACGAGGACGCCATCGCTGTGGAGTCTCAAACAAAATTAGAAAAAAATAGTTTTTTCTATTTTCGGCAAATTTCAATTTATGCAACAGATGCAACACATGCAACAAATCACTGTTCCCGCCTCCAGTTAGTTAGTAGTTACTCAACTCAATTGAGAAGTCGGAAAGAGTGAGTTGGTAAAGTCGGAAAGAAAGATGACCGAAAAAGAACAACGGTGCGTGGCGGGCCACTTCAGCTTCGAGAACAGCTTTGAAGTACACAATCTGTTCAAACAGAAGCTCCATGGTAACGATGGCAACATTGCCACTGTTGCCATAGAAGAAACCGTTGCGTATGCAGCTGCCTGCAGGTCACTTTTGTAAATTTAATATTCTTTCTATGGTAGGAATTTTTTGTGTTTGGTCGTATGTGTGCATGCAGTGGAGTTGTGTGCAGTGCGGGTACGGCGTGGTGGATTGCATTGCTACGTTTGTTGACGTGTCTCAAAACTGTTGAAAGTGAAAGAATTTTGGGGTAAATTTTCGTGCTTCATTGTGCACCAACCCACCCACCACACCCAAATTACTCTATCACTTTTGTGGCTGGTTGACAGAACTTTACAACTGGGAAGGTGGAGGTTGGTTTTTGAGTGGGGTCTCTGCAAAACCAACCCATTCCCTTGCAGATACTTATGAATTAAATAGGGTTGTTTTTGCGTTCGTTGAAGTGTTTTATGACCGAACACCTGATGTAACATAATTTAGACCCCGTTTTAACCAGTAGTTGACCAAAAAGTACGTACGCAATTTTGTTGAACAATTTTTCAGTCTGTGTTTTTTTTGGGCCTGCTACACCCCCACCCCCCTTTCTTTCGCATCGTTCCTCCCTTTCTCACACGGTTCAGTTTGATACATTGGTGGCCGCCTTCACTAACTGGAGGCGGGAACAGTGATTCGCTGCATGTGTTGCAAGCGTTGCATAAATTGCCTTATTTTTCGTGAATTCTATTCCCTCCATCCCAACCCCCTATTTTATTTTGGTGTGGTTCTGACTTGTTTGTCCCTTTCTTATTGAAAATTCAAAACTGAGACATAACAGCCTGCGCCGTGAAGTCACTGGACCCTGTTAAACTTTTTGAATGTTGGGCCATTTCTGCGGTGCTTTGGGCACCTGATCTGTTCATGTTGACGATTAGGTAAATAATGAAAATGGCACCTCAGGCAAAAATTTTGCCATTTTCAACAACCTACAAGCATTTTTATGCGAAAAAGTAAGTACCTGCTCGACCGTAGCTGTTTTGTCTAGTTTTTTTGGCCAGAAAACGTGGTACTTCCATCTTAGCATGCATTTTTGTTTCACTTTGTCAGTTGTTTTACACGTCGCATTCACACGTCCTTTCTAAGAAGGTAGAAGGAAAACTTCCTGGTAGAATGAGGTCGCCACACTAATAAGGTATTTTGAATAGCAACAGCTGGCCAAAAGCGCACCTAATTAACAAAACGGAGCATCGTCTGTTCGAGGTCACTCTTTCTTTGCTGTCTCGCCAGCTTTCTTCTCTGCCTCTTCCTCTGCCTCTGCCTCTTCCTCCGCTATTTCTTCTTTTCGCTTCGATTCACTCCGCGCGTCGCACGAGTACCGGGCAGCGATTAGGCCCATTATGCAGTTGTTTAATTTACTCGCCACGGCTGTCAACGTTACTCCTACACTAGTGCGAACGGGGCTCTATACTTTCAACCTCTGGTTTCCACGATGGTTTCCCGCCGGCCCTCGTCACCTGGGTGGAGAGCATGCTCAAGCAGCGCCAGGTCACCGCCACCATGGAGGACTGCTCAAAGGTAGTCAGCGTCCAGCGCGGCTGTCCCCAGGGGGGGCGTCCTCTCGCCCCTTCTGTGGTCACTCGTGGTGGATAGTCTTTTGGTGTCACTCGAACGCCAAGGCATTTTCGCTCAGATGTACTCTGACGACGGCGCCATTGTCGTCAGTGGCATGTGTCTCAGCACAATTTGTGCTTTGATACAGCAAGCGTTGCGTTCCACAGACCGCTGGTGCGTGGAGCGAGATTTGGCCATTCAACCGGCCAAGACCGAATTGGTTCTCTTCACGCGGCGACGGAAGCTGCAAGGCCTCCGCCTGCCAAAGCTGGGGAACACTCAGCTACAGCTGTCAAGTCAGGTCAAGTATTTGGGCGTCACGCTCGACGCCAAGCTTACATGGGCGGCGCATGTCTCAAGCAAAGCCGCCAAAGGAGTTCGCGCCTTCTGGCAGGTTAAGAGAGCGGTCGGCTCCAAATGGGGTCTGAGTGCCACTGTTGTGCATTGGCTGTACACAGTAGTCGTTCGCCCTATGCTTACCTATGCCGCACTGGTTTGGTGGCCCAGGGTAGAGATTGAAACTGCTCGCATTCAGCTAAGCAAGGTCCAGAGACTGGCGTGCCTCTGCATGACAGGGGCCATGGTGTCGACGCCGACGGCCGCGCTGGAGGTCCTGCTGGGCTTGCCACCGCTGGACGTCGTCGTCAAGGCTTCAGCCATGTCTGCTTGCTATCGACTCAAGCGGACTGGCCAGTGGCGCGGTGCGCGCGGTACACACTCGCTCATTGAGGGGCAACTGCTCGCTGCCGCGCCCGCAGCTGCACTCAGGGCCGATTCTATCGGTCCTGAGTTTAGCTTTGAGATGGACTTTTCCATTAAGGTTCACTCGCGTCAAGAGTGGGCGGCTGGGCGGCCGCCAGAGACGACGACGGCCGCTGTGGCTTGCTACACTGACGGCTCAAGCATTCGTCGCGCTGGCGTCGGCGCCGGCGTGTACATTCCGTCTCGGAACGTGGAGCAATCGATACCGCTTGGTAGAAGTGCAACCGTCTTTCAGGCGGAAGTTTTGGCCATCAGCTACGCTGCCCAGCATCTGGCGGGGCTGGAGGTTGGCGAGGAGGACGTCGCGATTTTCTCTGATAGTCGCGCCGCCCTCCTGGCCATTAGTTCCTGCAAGACGAGCTCTCGTCTTGTACGGGAGTGCAGAAATGCGCTCAACGCTATTCGTGCTCGGAGCATTCAACTGTTCTGGGTTCCAGGACACTCAGGGGTTGCAGGAAACGAACGCGCCGACGCTCTGGCTCGTGCCGGATCGCTGACGCCGTTTGTAGGTCCGGAGCCGGCGCTCGCCGTCAGTCCGGCCTTAGTCCGTCAGCAACTCGACGCCTGGAGACGCAGAGAGCACCGCCTCCGCTGGGATGCTCTCCAGTCTTGCCGACAGGCCAAGGAACTGATCGCGGGCCCGTCAAAGGACCTGTCCAGGAGAGTTCTCAAGCTGCCGCGTGCAGTGGCACGTGTAGTGTGCGGTGTGCTTTCAGGCCACTATCTCATGCGCACTTTCGGCGCATCGGCCTCGCCGACAGCCAAGTGTGTCTCAAGTGCGGGGTGGAGGACGAAACGTGTCTTCACTTTCTAGGGCAGTGCGACGCCCTCGCGGTGTTGCGCCTCAGACTGTGGGGAATGGCGTCGCCACTCCCCAGCAGATCGAGAGCTCTCTCTAAAAGATGTCCTGGGGCTGTGCCATGCCTCTGGACGCTTCGAGGAGCTCTAAGAGTGAACGTTGCTTTGGGGTATTCTAATGGGCCTCTCAAAGGCTTCCTAGAGTCGCCCCCAAACCAACAACAACAACAACCACGATCGTCATTGTTGGAGGGTTACGGACGGTATCAACGGAGCATTTGTGGCAACTTTTACCACTAAAGCATTGCGCCCCCAAACCCCTTCGAAAACAAGAACATGCCAAGGAAATGCAAGTTGAAGAACAGTTTTTGTGATTTAGTCTGCTTTTAGAGTTGACGATTTGCCTCAGTCAGATGAGCGGCATCAATTCAATCAAATCAAAATCCAATCCAATCACCTTTCAATAGGCAGAAACAGTTGAGGCGGGCAAACTGGGGCATATATGAACCAACCAGGGTCCCTACTACCGAGGCGGGGGTTTGGGTGTATTGAAGTATACATTGCTGGGGCCGTGTCGCGTCTCATGTGGAAATCCAACCGCTCGACCGTCCTGGTCAGCTCAGCAACGGTGCTGCACTATTACCGGGGCGGGGGTTTGGGTGTCCTAAAGTACATATTCAGGGCCGTGTCGCTGCGTCCCATGCGGAGATCCAATCAAACACGCGCTCGACCGTCCTGGTCAGCTCGTCCCTGCCGCGCCCCCGGAGCGTCGTCTCGCAGCGCGCCACGCTCAGCGGCTCCGTGGGGAACATGAGCTGACACACCGCCAGGAATCGGCTGACGACCACTTGCTAAAGCACTGTACATTTATAGGTTGGTACACGCTGGGCACACTGCCATCTCGCCCCCCTCCCCCAAGCCCTTCAGAATTGAAAATTAGTGGCTTCCGCTCCCTTCAATGCTGACGAACAAAACTACCTCACCGTCCACTTTTTGGTCCCCGACCCAGCTCCCCTTCCCTAGAAGGGATATTCCCCCCCCCCCCCCCCCAACTCGGTTCAGGTGTTTCAACGCAGCATCTGCAACTGTACATGTATGTAGATTCGGACCATGATTTTGAACAGCTCCGCCAGAAGGGGACAGACGTCCACCTGGCTCTCTGGGTCAAATTCGTACTTCGTCTTGCGAACGGCGCTTTTTTTCGACTCGGCTTCGCATTTCATCAAGTCCTGCAACACACCGTAAACCCTATAATTAGCCTCCCGGCGGGCTAATTGCTTTGTTCGAGGTCTAGGAGCGTGTAAAATTCTAGGGGGGGGGGTGCTACTTATAGGCGGGGCTTATAAACTGGAAGTGTCGAGTGTCGATGTATGGGAAGCTTTGTGGGCGGAAAGGCGCGTGAAGGCGATTTCTAAGGGAAAAAGACGCTGCGCGCACACGTTGGACACTCTAACGCACTCTCATCTCATACAGTCTCACATGCACATACATGTACAGGGTGGGCCATTTATCTATCGTCGGTTTTATTTTGCTATAACTTTAGAGTTTTGCATCGAATCTGATTGATATTTGAGGACAAAGACAAGGACATGTAGAGAATTTTATCCCAGAAAAAATTGGTTCACAGCAGCACCAGCTGTCAAAAGTTTTTCATAGAAACATTTTGATTTCTTTGCGGTCGGTAAATATCTTGTTAGGTACATATAGCAGCCTGTTCATTATAACTGTTGAGCGGGCCGCGATTCACTCTCACCAAGGCCGGCCCGACGTTTCAGATTCAATGCAGGAGATTTGAGCTGCTTTTGGCGAAATGGCGGCTAAAATGAGGCAAATACCTTGCTGGCTCATCGTGTCCGCCATGCAAATTGGTAGAAAGCGACCTCGGTCATATTGAAGTGCATTATCCATTAATGTAGTGGGCCAAATGCCAAATTTGTTAGGTATTCTTTCAGGGATAAAGTTCTCTACATTTACCTACATTGTCCCAAAATATCAAACAGATTCGATGCAACACGCTGAAGTTCAAGCGAAATGAACCGACTTAGGAGAGTGTTGTTATAGGGGAGGGCGAAGTATGGGGGGTCTACGGTATCTGTTGTCAGAAGCCACCAGGGTGCCACCACCCACCAACGTACTCTCTCGTAAGCATAGAATGCAAGGGCAGACTGTGCGAATACGCACATACCGTTTATCCTCCAATTTGAGCACCGTCTAACGAAAATTGTATGGTACTTCTTGTTCCCAGAGCACTATTGGAGAGGGGGGCACTATTGGAAGAAGATTTACGGTACGCACAATCTCTGAAGTAGTTGGCCTGGCTGAAGACGTTGCCAATCCCGTTTTGGGTGGGCAATCTTCTGTTGGGGGTTTAAAACTGAATGCCTCAGAGCAAGAAGGGGCAATTGTGGAGTTTACAGTAGTTGAAGCTGTTCATTAGTTAATGAACAGTAAACAATGATCAAAATAAGATCGCACAACACGCTGCACACACACACACCTCACAAACTCCTTTCTGCAGCACGTTCTCGACTAAAAAGTTTCGCACTCTGTCGATATCGTCCTCCACAAAGTCGCTACACTGAAAAGCTTTTGGTGGGTACGACTCGCGCACCGGCACGCACCGGCACGCACGCACGCACGCACGCACGCACGCACGCACGCACGCACGCACGCACGCACGCACGCACGCACGCACGCACGCACGCACGCACGCACGCACGCACGCACGCACGCACGCACGCACGCACGCACGCACGCACGCACGCACGCACGCACGCACGCACGCACGCACGCACGCACGCACGCACGCACGCACCGGCACGCACGCACGCACGCACGCACCTGCACATCCAGCTCATTGGGCATGCGGTCGCAGAAATATCTCAGTTTTTCTTCCGTGTGCTCCTTGAAGATGGGGAAGGTAGCAAAGGTCCTCAGGTAGTTGACCACTTCCTCACAGGCCGCGCAGCGAAACGGAATGTCTAAAACCGCTGGCGTTTTTGCTGTAAATCCTCAAGTAGTGCCCCAGGGCGCTATTCCTCTTTCTTTCTCACTTTCAACCTCTCTTTCCCCGGGGGTGCACTATAGGAGTTGTATTGCGTTCCTTATGTAGATGACACTGCCTAAAGTAGCTGAAATGTCATTCATGAATCGGTGCAGCTGTGGACACACGACTTATACGTTAACTTCTGCTTGATTTGTGTCCTTGCATAATGCAAAACGTAGGGTACTTTTTGCCCACGGGAGCACTTTTGGAGAGGGGGCACTATTAGAAGATTTACGGTATATTTCCTTTAAAAGCATGCTACAGTATGGCAATGCTGAATTTCGACTCTTTCTTTGTTTTTAGCAGTCTCTTTCCGTTGATAAAAAAGTCTCAAACACCGACTCGATCTTGTACTGTTGAATATCCTTGCATGTTGCTCATTATCCAAGACAGGTTCCTCCGACGTGCTGCCGCTGGCACAGTCACACAAAACCGTAAACGCTGCTGCAACCAAAACAATCCGACTTGCGTTTCGCATGTGCCTCGTAGGCATGCTCTCGCTTCGTTTTACTGTGCCGAGTGTTAGCCCGATGCTAACACTTCGGGGTTGCGCTTGCTCATTTGGATTCGGCACGCGCTTATTGGTAGATATTCTGAACGTCGTATTATCGTACAGGGAGGGGGCTTCTTATGTACACGTGGTAGGTACTTCCCCCCCCCAACCAAAAAAATTGCCGGTGGTATTGTCGGACGCCAGATGCCAGACGCCGGATGATTGATTATTAAGGAAAAACGGAAAAAGAAAAATAAACCCACACCCCACACAAAAAAAACAATAACAACAACAACCCCCACAAAAAAAAAAAAAGCGAATAGAAAAAAATAATCAAACCCCATAACCACCACCACCACCACCACCACCACCACCACCCCCTCCCCCACCACCACCACCACCACCACCACCACCACCACCACCACCACCACACGCACCACCACACCACCACCACACCACCACCACACCCACCCACCACAAACAACACACACACACCCAACAAATCCTGACAATAATTTACAAAACATTACAAAAGACTTGTCTCCCCCCTACCTACACATACAACTACATACAACCACATACATTTAAACCCATATAAAAAACTTCCATATATTTTCTATTTTTTTTTATGAAATCCACAAAAACAATATTAATTAATGTTTTAAACTAAGTGATCACTCATTGAATGCTAAATGGCACTTATACCGCTCTTTCCAAACTACTCAACATTAACTCACATATCTCCTTTTTTCACCCCTCAAATTTTTCCTTAATACATTTTTTTCTAAATTTTCCTTTGCTAAAAAGCTACCACACATGCACGAAAGAAGAGCGAACGATGGAACGAACGAACGAATTTGTTGTTTTTTTTTTTTTTTTTTTTTTTTTTTTTTTGTTGTTGTTTTTTTTTTTTTTTTCTTTTGTTGTTGTTGTTCTTTTGTTCTTTTCTTTTCATTTCTTTTGCTTTTTTTTTTTTTGTTGGATTAGGGGCAACGCTAGGCGGCCGTCAATGGCCCATATAGCATAGCCATCCCCATGATGCCAAACAGTGATTATATTTGAAGAAAAGCAGAGGAAATGTTTGCATGATGCATCGAAAAGTGAACGCTGTCTATTGCTGAGTCAGCTAGCTTAGAGACGTGCGCATCATTCCAACACCGAGCCCAGCCGCCGTTTTCTACCTTGCTATTCCGTGAGACCTAAAGCTGGCCACATTATACAAAGGTTCGCTCGTACAACGTTCAGCGTTAGCGTGTAGTCTATGAATCCCATGCGTACGCACGCACGCACCGGCACGCACCGGCACGCACGCACGCACGCACGCACGCACGCACACACGCACGCACGCACGCACGCACGCACGCACGCACGCACGCACGCACGCACGCACGCACGCACGCACGCACGCACGCAACCACGCACGCAGGCAGGCAGGCACACAGAAGGGTACACGTCGTGTGCAAGTGCACAGAAAACAGTCAGCAGCCCATGTTCTATCCTACACACTGACACACACACAAATCATAGCAAAGGGGTAAATAAAATATCCATCGCACACTAGTGGCGGGCCTCCAGAACCAGCAGCGTCATCCCCTTAGCCCGGCTGGGAATGCCCTTGCGTTGCCAACAGAGGCATCGTCGACCTTTATCCCACTTTCTGTTTTGCCTGCCATGTGTGAAGCGCAACTGGGAATCCAGGCGACGTAGTGGCCACAACTTGCTGTACTGTGCTCAGCAGCGGCCACCATTCTCCACTGCTTGCCTATTAAATATGCCAATGTTTCGCTTTGTACATAAACTGCTACAGTACTATACTACGCCAATCATATCATCAGTTGCAGATAAAGCGAAGTAAAGAGCACTCCACTAATGCCTTGCAAAAAACCCTCTCCCAACCTTCATCTATCGCCACTAATAATCCCTTCCATATTTCTCTCCATCCTCCCTAATTACAATGCTTCTCAAAGTCTTGGCTAATTACCATAACGGAAGCGTATGAATGGGTAGCTACATGGCCATTACGCCTCCTAGCTCCCCAAATCCAACAACAACAACAACAACAAAGACACTGATGTTTCGGACCAACATGTTATCACACACTACACTTCGTTCAATAAAAAGAACAAAAGTGGACACCTCTATTTTTTGTTGTGTGCTGAAGCCATTGATCTGTCGCTCGTCCCGCTGCATCTGAGTGGATCTGCAATGTATAACACTTCCGTAGTAGTGAAGAAAAGATGAACATGAGCACAGCCTCATACCAGATTCCTCACGACCTGAAGCGTTGAGCCAAAAAGAGGAATGCTGCGCTTGGAAATGCATTTCGCCGACACTCTGATTCTTTCTCTGGCAGCGTCGCACCGCTTCTCCCTGCCCCGGGCGGGCGTTTTTCTTCGTACTACTGCGTACGTACTACATACGTGCGTGCGTGCGTGCGTGCGTGCGTGCGTGCGTGCGTGCGTGCGTGCGTGCGTGCGTGCGTGCGTGCGTGCGTGCGTGCGTGCGCGTGCGGCCTGTGCGGCTTGTGCGGTTGCACATAAAAGTGCACATCCCAAAAGTCAGCCAAAAAAATATACTAAAGTCTGAAAAACAAAAAAAAACTGAAAAAATTTAGCGTGGGTCGTGGGAACAACATGGGAAGGGACAGTGGGGTAACGCAGTACTGATTGGTTTCCCATTGGGCCATAGGAGATGGAAGAGACACCAGCAGGAGTCGAACCCGCGACCTCTCGATTTGTTGTCCAAGACGCAACATTACTAAGTGTTCCGGATCTCAAGATTGTGGGCATTTAGAAAGAATCCATTTGGGGGATTAATTTCTGATTGTATACAGCATACGCTTGCAAAGTTTCATGCCGATTTCTTTAACAAAAAAATTATAAAAAAAAAATTAAAAATAAAATCATTTTTTAAAGGTTCAGGAGCTCATATCTCATTATCCATTGATTAAACGTTAAAAACATTGACTACCAATCACTCGCCTTGACGTATTGTTCACGAAAATCAAAAAAAAAATGGGGGTTTACATGGCATTTTTTGGAGTTTTACTCTTGTCGGAACTATCAAAAAAATTCGGCTATGGCGACATGGACGTCGGAGCGACCTGAATTGCTGAAAGTGAAATGATACATGTCTGGGCGGTCAACTTTCACAATTATAGCGAATCTCTCCGATGAGCGGTTGAAGCGCCTATAGCTGACAAAGTTTTGGCCGAAAAAACGGCTATGTCCAAAAAATCGGGCAAAATCGGCCATAACTAAGACTGGAAGCAACTAGGAGCAAATGCATTTGAGGTAGAAATTGCCACCATAGACTGCGTATCCATGCCAAGTTTTAGCCCAATCGCTAGCGGCGTTAGGAGTGGCGGTCAAAAAAGTGGCAGAGAACACGAAAAAAAAAACCCGCGTTTTCACAACATTTTTGGGGGTATCGCCCCCTTGCAGCAAAACAAGGAAACGCGTTATGGCGCGTTCGATGCCCCAGAAGAAGGCGGTTCGTTTGAGCTATAACGCGTCCAAATCCGTTCAGGCAATTAAAAGTTATAGGCGATCGAAAATTCAAAAAGCCGCATTGAGAAGTCGTCACATATTAGGGTTGACTACCCTCACTTGTGCATATGCACAAGTGCATATGCATATGCGTTAATATGCGCCGAACCATACATGTACACTGGTACATACATACATAGGCGAGCGGGCGGGCGGAAAATGTCAGCGAACAGACAATCCGGTTCGGCTGAGCATGAGGGGAAGGAAAGGGAGGGGGCACCGGGAAGGGGCACCGGGCACCTGACGGAATATGGCTCTCCCAAAGCATCGCCTTTGGAACTCGAACGACGGTGGCATGCCATTGGGAACGACATCCCAGCGCCGCAAAAACAGACACAGACACGGTCGAAGAATTGAGGTCACAAACACTCACAATTACGGTACATTCCAATGGAAATGATTTACAGAGTACAACAGTGAACGCGCATATTTAGCGTCGCACGACGAACACAGAACTCAACTTTTCCACACATGAAACGTTTTATTAATCAACTGAACGACTCAACTTGATCAACTGAACTGAACTTGATCAAGACAAAGGTCGTCCATCATAATACAGATCACAACGCCGTTCTTGATCCCGCAAGGGGCTAAGGCCGATTTACCTACCTATAATCACGCTCGTCCGTCATCCGTCATCCGGCATCCGTCTTGCACGTCCGTCATCCGCGTCCGTCTTTCACGGATGACGAACGCGGATGATTGTGAATCGGCCCTTTGGGCGGGCGTCGCACTACCTCAACCTGCAACTTATGTTGACATGCAATGAGTCGTGAGGGAAGTGAGGGAAGTGTGCACTAAAGTTCGCACTGGAAGTTCGCCCACAACGGAAATGTGCTGCGAAAGTAACGGTGACTGGAACTGACTGACATTTACATAGAGCGAATGCGAGAAATTAGCACATGTCCATGGAACCCCCATGCACACGCACGCACGCACGCACGCACGCACGCACGCACGCACGCACGCACGCACGCACGCACGCACGCACGCACGCACGCACGCACGCACGCACGCACGCACGCACGCACGCACGCACGCACGCACGCACGCACGCACGCACGCACGCACGCACGCACGCACGCACGCACGCACGCACGCACGCACGCACGCACGCACGCACGCACGCGCGCATACACTGACGCACACAGGCAGGCTGGCAAGCACGCAGCACACACGCACGCATTAGGGCACTACACAAATCGCTGGGGGACAAGATACGAATGTTGTACAAACAGTTCGTCATTTTGGCGGAACGCCACAAGGGAATGGAGCCGGATTGTAGTACGTATGTACGTCTCGCCTGACGCCTACCTACACATTACCAACTGTACATCATCACGAATCCACATGTCACAGTTTTTAGCAGGGCACCCCGATTGATTATGCAAAACATACTTTGGCTCTCATGGTGATGGGCAATGATAACGTTTTGTTATGGAGATGAGCTATGAGTTGATGGACGTTTTTGGTGTTTAGGCTTGGCTGAGTGAAATGGCTCGCACAACAAACGCCGAATATGTGACGTTTTGCGGCGTTCGGTTCGGATTAATATACATGGTTTGTTCAAACTGAAGTTGATCAGCTGCAGTGTGGAAGTGGCTAGAACGCAGTGGGGCATGCCTTAATACCGCTCTTTTCCAAACTGGACTGCAACATTAGAGCGTCACATATTCTCCTTTTTTTGCAGCCGCCTGCAAATTTTTCCTTAATACAGTGTTTTTTCGTAAGATTTTTCCTTTGGCGTAAAAAGCGTACCCACACATGCACGAAAGAACGAGCGAACGATGGAACGAACGAACGAATGTTGTTGTTGTTGTTGTTGTTGTTGTTGTTGTTGTTGTTGTTGTTGTTGTTGTTGTTGTTGTTGTTGTTGTTGTTGTTGTTGTTGTTCTTGTTGTTGTTGTTGTTGTTGTTGTTGTTCTTGTTGTTGTTGTTGTTCTTGTTGTTCTTGTTCTTGTTCATGTTCTTGTTGCTGTTGTTGTTGTTGTTGTTGTTGGATTAGGGGCAACGCTAGGCGGCCGTCAATGGCCCATATAGCATAGCCATCCCCATGATGCCAAACAGTGATTATATTTGAAGAAAAGCAGAGGAAATGTTGTGCATGATGCATCGAAAAGTGAACGCTGTCTATTGCTGAGTCAGCTAGCTTAGAGACGTGCGCATCATTCCAACACCGAGCCCAGCCGCCGTTTTCTACCTTGCTATTCCGTGAGACGCTAAAGCTGGCCACATTATACAAAGGTTCGCTCGTACAACGTTCAGCGGTTAGCGTGTAGTCTATGAATCCCATGCGTACGCACGCACGCACCGGCACGCACCGGCACGCACGCACGCACGCACGCACGCACGCACGCACGCACGCACGCACGCACGCACGCACGCACGCACGCAGGCAGGCAGGCACACAGAAGGGTACACGTCGTCGTGCAAGTGCACAGAAAACAGTCCAGCAGCCCATGTTCTATCCTACACACTGACACACACACAAATCATAGCAAAGGGGTAAATAAAATATCCATCGCACACTAGTGGCGGGCCTCCAGAACCAGCAGCGTCATCCCCTTCAGCCCGGCTGGGAATGCCCTTGCGTTGCCAACAGAGGCATCGTCGACCTTTATCCACTTTCTGTTTTGCCTGCCATGTGTGGAAGCGCAACTGGGAATCCAGGCGACGTAGTGGCCACAACTTGGGCTGTTGCCACTGTGCTCAGCAGCGGCCACCATTCTCCACTGCTTGCCTATGGTAAAGTATGCCAATGTTTCGCTTTGTACATAAACTGCGTACAGTACTGATTACTGACGCCAATCATATCATGCAGGTTGGCAGATAAAGCGAAGTAAGGAGCACTCGATGTTTCGGACCAACATGTTATCACACACTACACGTTCGTCAATAAAAAGAACAAAAGTGGACACCTCTGATTTTTTGGTTGGTCTCTAAGCCATTGATCTCGCTCGCCCGCTGCATCTGAGGTGGATCTGCAATGTATAACACTTCCGGGTAGTAGTCGAAGAAAAGATGAACATAAAGCCTCATTACCAGAGTTCCTCACGACCTGGAAGCGGGAGCCACAAAAGAGGAATCGCTGCGCTTCGGGGAAATGCAGTTTCGCCGACCTGCGTGATCTGGTCTGCTGGAGCGGTCGACCGCTTCTCCAAATCTCTGAAATCCTCAAATCGGTTCTTGATCGAAGTGTCCACCAGCTCGTTAAGTCGATCTTCGTGGAGTCATCACTTCCACCAGGTGAACACAAGAACCGACCAGCCTCCGGCTAAACACGCGCCATGTTTGAGTACTGATACACTAGGCGCGAATTGCTTAGGGGACAGGGCGCTGCTGGCAAACCGCAGTGAGACAGGTGAGCCGCTGCGTCGGTGTTAGGTTAAATTGAAACAGACGCTGAGCTCAGGGGCATCTTTGCGTACAGCACCTCCCACAGTTCAGAGATGTCTTGTTGGTCCTGGGAAGAAGGCGCCTCCAACAAACTGCGAATGAACAAGCTACTCTGCAAGCCTCGTCCTTTTGTGTGTCGAAGACTCTTTTTAGCGCTTGGCAGACGCGATCCTATCTGGAAGTGGTGCATATATTCCACATACCGTAAATCCTCCAATAGTGCCCCCGGGGCACTATAGTTAATGTCTCTCAAGAGGGGGGCACTATTAATTTCGTCAGATTTTTGCGCAATGTTAAAATTTTTACATTAAAATGCCTTAAAATGCACGCAGGTAGCCGGAATTTAAAAGTTTAATGAAAGTACGTGTATTGCACACGTGATTACACAACATCCATGCACTTTTAATGCAACTGGGTTGCATTCAATATTTGGTTTTGGCGCGAATTTAAAATTGACTTGCCCCCGGGGGCACTATTGGAGGGGGGGCTTCTATTGGAGGATTTACGGCATTGTATTGTTCGTACTACGGAGTGCGCTTTAGCGGGCAGTGGTCTGGAATCACTACCAATGATTCATCGACTGAGTGCACTCTGCTGACAAAGTAAGGCGGCTTAGATGCTGTATGCAATGTTGGCTGAGGTCATGTCGAGTGAGCCCCGGTGAATGCCCATATAATATACACGTACATCGTAGGTAGTGCAGTTGAGTGTAGGGAGACTATGACACTTTCTCGTCCAATGACCTGGCGGGGATACAGCATGGGCGGTTACGTGGCTTCTCATCTGAGTGGAATCTGGCGAGTGTCTTCCAGAGGCAGCTGCGTGGAAGCGCATTGCAGTAACACGACGCGTGGCCAAAGGGAACGACCGACTCCTCGGTTGCTCTGCTGCTTCTGCTGAATGACTTGCTGAATCTTTGGGGCCGATGGCTGCCACTGCTACTAGGCTGAGCTCGGGCTGTCCATGAGCTTTCTCAAGGCGGGTCGCTCGGCTTTTTGCAGCCATCTGGAGAATGTAGTGTGGAATTGGGCTTTGTGGGACAGTGGGCGCCACATCTTTGTACTCGGCGAGCCGCCTCGTCGCAGCGTATGGCGCTGGGCTCGAAGGATAGGTGAAGTTCTCTAGCCTGCCCTGGAGGGCGGCATCGCGGAAGAAGACAGCGGCACCAATGCGATAAAGGCGAGTCGAGGAAGGCTTGCCTTGTGGATTAAAGGGCGACGAGAGTAAGCAAGTATAACTACGTTTTTGGGGGGGGGGGGGGCGGGGAGGAGTGTCTCGGTTGAGGAGCAAATTCACCATAGGGAACTGCTTCTGGTGACGTTTCGCTGCTCTACGTAGAGTTATCTCTCGATCGACGGGTTGGGCCGCTTTTGAATTGCACGGTGATGCTGGAACAGCCCGCGGCCTATTGATTCGATTCACCTGAACAACAAATGCAATGTACGGCACCAGTAAAGAAATACAGCTCGGATATGTAGCATATACCGCAAATCCTCCAAATCCGATAGTGGCCCCCTCCCCCTTCCAATAGTGGCCCGGGTTAGAAGAGGTAAAGCATAGTGCCTGGGGGGTCTTGAGGATACGGTACTGGAGAAACTAAGCATACGTGTACATTATGTTTAACTGACGCAACATTCGCGAAGCTTAAGCAGTAACTCAAGCAACCTACAAATATCTCTTCTGCTATGTAAATTTTGTCCTTCCAATGGCCATTGATAAGCGAACTTGGAGCGAGATGCGGGAATGGCTCGAGGGTCGAGCTCCCTTTGCTCCTCCACGGCGTACCTGACTCCCTTGGGGGGACTTCCCATCTGCTTTCGGGGACTGATCGATACGCGATGCTGCCACGTCGACTGAGCTTGCCTCCTCGTTAAAGCGGCCGCTCATGTAAAGAAAGCGGGTGTGTCGCGTTGGAAATGCTCGAGAAAAGAACGTTGAGCCCCCCCTTCAGTAGGGGGAGGTGAGGGCCGGAACTCTCATCCTGTAGACTAGCAAAGTAAGTAGAGACGAAAACAAGTGGTAAAAATGCTGCGTCGTGAATAGAGTGGTTGTAAAATTATCATAAGAAGAGAAGAGCTACGCCTGACATGTTATAAATACAATATAATTAAATAATAGAAATAAAATACCCCTTTCCCTTGCCGCGCTTACCTCTCCCTTGATTGCTTTTTTTTATATTTAGGGAAGATATGTATACCCCGAATCGTAGATTCCATTATACTACCGATTGAAAAGCAGGCCCCCTCCTAAATATAAAAAGTCGTAACTAAAGAACTCCCCCCAATATGCCCTGAAAATAAATCCCCAAAACCAAATTTAATCTCCATTATTAAATCACGATTAATTTGAATAACTAAAAACTTTATCCCTACCTTTGTTTTAAGGCATTTACGTTAAATTTTGTTCAAAATTCGCAAAATCTGACAAATTAATATGCCCCCTCTAAACATTAAACAATAGTGCCTGCCGTTGAAGTTTTTTTTTGGGGGGGGACAATACCAACTCTAAATCCCCTATATCCCTATCCCCCTCCTAAACCCTTTATTACCCCCCCCTTTAACCCCCCTCCCTATACCATTTAAAGGAAATTACATTTTTTGGTTTTTTTATGCTGTTTTTATTTGAGATATTATAACTTTGAGTCCTTAAAAATTCCTACCCCTGCCAAAACTCCCATACACTCACCCCCTAACCCAATATCCCCTCCATAAAAAACACACTACATAAATATATAATACAATACATAAATTACACTCTAATCATTTTAATTTCATCCTAACTTTATTCCTAACATTTTACTAACACCCCTCTCTATCGACCGATACTTCTTTTTAAGGGTCAAAAATTTTAAACCTTCTCTCACTTTTGACCCCCTCCTGAAGCCGCTACATTTAACTATAACTTTAATTCTCCTCAAATCATTTCTCCTATCTCATCTTATCATTTTCTTTAATACCTTTTTACAACTTTACTAACTCAACCTCATCAGAATCTATATAAATTCAAATAATCCTTAAAATCCTCCTCCATCCCATACCAATTTTTTATATTCCGACAAGAAAAACTCCAAAATCCATTAACCCAATTATTTCTAACAATCTAAAACTAATTTTTAAATTCACTATAATAGATATACTCTAAACTTAAAAATATTTTTTTTATTTTTTTTATAATTTTTTTTAATAATCCATAACTTAAAATATCTATAAAAAAATAACAAATGATTCTCCTAACCCAAACTTATCACACTATATTTATCTTGAAACAAATAATCCGTGCCTCCACCAAAACAACATATTCCCCTCCCTCCCCCCTCACCTCATATTCTCTTTCAATTAAATATTTTCTCTCTCTTTTTCTTTATCACTCACAAACACCCCACCACCCCCCCCCCCCTCTTCCCGCACCCCCCAACCCCGCCTCCGCCCCTCCCCTTCCCATCCGCCGCCCGCGCCGCGCAGCGCGCAGCGCGCCGCCACACCGCAGAGTAAGAGGCTACAACCGTGTGTGACGTCCGCCTCGTTACCCCTATTTAACTCAGAGTTAGCGCTTTGTTAGAGTTGCCAGAAGGAAGTGTTTTAAAAAATTCTACATTTTAACTTTACACTTACACATTTTTATTTAATACGACTTCCTACGACCCCCCTCCCCCCACAAATTCTCTGCGCCCCCCCCCCCCACTCAAAAACCCTTACATTATCTACTTTAGAAACTCCGCCCCCTTTTTCACCTTTTTGCACCCAAATCCGTGCATGCGTGGAGCACATTTCGTACATGTCAATACGAAAAAACACTTATTAAGAAAAATTTGCAGGCAGCTGCAAAAAGGGGAATATGTACTTCCGTAAGCTGAAGCCACTTTGAAAAAAGATTGTATAAATAAGAGCATTGCATGAGCCTTTGAAAAACGATTTATAAAGCATTGATATTGACCATTTTAAAAACATTTATAAAGCATGAATGTATAACAATAATTTGCTTGTCACATATTCGGGTTTTTAGCGTGAGCTATTTTGGATATTATTTCGGACAACATCATTCTAGTGACATCACTGTTGCCCAGCTAAAAGTGACACACCCCTGCCCTACGCACATTGAGATAAACTAAGACCATAACGAACTGTTTGTGTTGTATGTTAATGCTGTATGGATTCTCAAAGGACAGTAAATGAGAAGTTTCGAAACGTAATTAGATTTGTTTGTAGAACAGCTCCTTAAATTATACCTGAAGTCCTGTTTGCATATCTCCATCCATTAACACAACAAATTTCTGTTACTGTGCTTAAAAATCATTACCAATTCCAGACTGACGTATGTTTGAGAATAAACAATTTTAGTATCGTAATTCGAACTTGGTAAATAAAATATCATCATTGCTCACTACTTAAAAATATTTGATGTATTCTTATTGTATTATATCACTTTCCTATATGCTAATCCACTGTATTCTGTCATCATTAGCGAGCGCTAAAAACGCCGAATATGTGACAAGCAAATTATTGTTCATACCATTGCATCTCTTATACAATCGTTTTTCAAAATGACTCCACATCAACTGCAATCTGTTATAAATCGTTTTTAAAGTGACTCCACTGCAATGCTCTTATTTATACAATCTTTTTTCAAATGACTTCAGCTCTACGGAAGTCACATATTCCCCTTTTTTGCAGCTGCCTGAAAATTTTTCCTTAACTTCTCATATGTGCATATGAATATGCATATGCATATGCATGCATATGCATATGCATATCATTCATATCACATATCGTTCACATATTTACTTTCCACACATTTCCTTTCAACTTCCATGCGAACTTTAGTGCACACTTCCCTCACTTCCCTCACGACTCATTGCATGTCAACATAAGTTGCAGGTTGAGGTAGTGCGACGCCCGCCCAAAAGGCCGATTCACAATCATCCGCGTTCGTCATCCGTGAAAGACGGACGCGGATGACGGACGCGGAAGACGGATGCCGGATGCCGGATGACGGACGCGCGTGATTATAGGTAGGTAAATCGGCCTTAGCCCCTTGCGGGATCAAGAACGGCGTTGTGATCTGTATTATGATGGACGACCTTTGTCTTTCGTCCCTCCGTTTCCGCTTCCGTTCTGTGCAGACTGTTGTTGACTTGATCAAGTTCAGTTCAGTTGATCAAGTTGAGTCGTTCAGTTGATTAAAAAAAACGTTTCATGTGTAAAAAAAGTTGACTTCTGTGTTCGTCGTGCGACGCTAAATATGTACGCGTTCACTGTTGTACTCTGTAAATCATTTCCATTGGAATGTACCGTAATTGTGAGTGTTTGTGACCTCAATTCTTCGACCGTGTCTGTGTCTGTTTTTGCGGCGCTGGGATGTCGTTCCCAATGGCATGCCACCGTCGTTCGAGTTCCAAAGGCGATGCTTTGGGAGAGCCATATTCCGTCAGGTGCCCGGTGCCCCTTCCCGGTGCCCCCTCCCTTTCCTTCCCCTCATGCTCAGCCGAACCGGATTGTCTGTTCGCTGACATTTTCCGCCCGCCCGCTCGCCTATGTATGTATGTACCAGTGTACATGTATGGTTCGGCGCTACCCATGGAAGGCTGCGCGTGCCACCCCCCGCCTGCTGTGGCGTTTCCTGTTACTGGACGCGTGTGCGAGCGCGCGATCGCAGCCCCCCCCCCCTCTGAAAGGAGAGGGGGGGGGGGGGGCTGCTGCGCTGACGACCGACTACACCAAACAGTAAACAGTTCCGGCTCTGCTCTGCGCCTCTCTCTCTTTCTCCCAACCCAACCCATAGAGGGAAACGAGAAGGCGGCTACGGACGGATGGCCGCCATCCGCATTGGTGGGGCGCGCGCGATCCGTGTTTGCCCGCGTTCGATGTGGAGCGCGGGGCGCCTCCCCCTCCCTTGCAGGAAGTGCCGTGTGGACCGGGGGGGGGGGCGGTCGTTCCGTCTTTTCGAACGGTAGAGCGCGGCGGCCGGCGACTTGGTGACTCGGCGGGCCGCCTCCGCGACCTTTCAAGTTTACGTCCGCGACCCCTTCCGCTCCATCCGCCGCGCGCGTCCGTTTGCGCGTTCACTCCACCGCACACGGGGCGATGACTGCTCTCCTCCTCGGCGCCAGCGCCAGTGTCTTGTCTTGCCCTGCGCGTTCCTGCACCACGCGCGCTGTGTACGATTCCGGCTGCGCGCGGCGCGCGGGGTTCCGCTACAATATACGAGAGGCGGCGGGCGCGCGCTCGCGCGTTCACGCCATCTCTTCTGTGCCCGGCGCAGGGAGTCACGAGTGCTGGTTCCGCTGCTGCTGGCACACGCACACGCACACGCACGCGCCGACGCCGGCATCCGGCTTCGTCCTCGGTGTCTCGGCCCGGCCCCTCCCTCCGTCTGATTGATTGTAAATCGGCGGCGCGGCGGCCGAAGCCGAGACGGATGCCGGAAACCGGAAGCCGGATGTCGGCGCCGGCCGCTGCCGACGACGGCCGGATTCCATTCGATAGGATAGGTCGGTCGTCGTGGCGCACCGCCCACCGCCTTCCTTCGGAGCCGCTAGGAAACCGCCTGCCGTCGCCATCGCTGCGTCCTATTCCTCGCGTCCCCGTTGTTGTCGTCTCGGCGCGAGCGCTGGCGCGCAGTCGATGATCGTAGGATCTAGCGCGTAGCACACCCCCCCCCCCCCTGCGACGCGAACGCAACAACGAATGAATAGGATGTAGCAGTGCGGTCCGGATTCGAAAATCCTTGTCAGCCTGACTGAGCTGCAGAGAGTAAAAATTGAACTTAAAGTTGTTAGTAATCCGTTGCGAAGAAAATGCTTTAAGTATTTATTTGAAGAGGATGTGTGACTTTCGACTTTTCAATTGACTAAGCGTTTCAATATTGATTGTCTAGGACTAGATAGACACTTCGGAAAGATTCTGGGGGGTGGTGTTGGGTTGGGTGGGTGTCGGAAATAGTGGTGTAGCCAGGATTTGGATTTGGGAGGGGCAAGACTGCTGTTTGTGTCTAAAGGCAATAACACACGCCTCCGTGCGGCACCGGGCGGCACCGGGCTTCACTGTGCCGACCGGTTCACACGCCTCCGTCCGGCACCGGGCGCGGGTGCATTTGATAGGCGCGTCCGGCTGACTGGTGCTGACCATCCGGTGCCGCACGGAGGCGTGTGTTATTGCCTTAAGGCCGAGGAATTTTTTAGAGTAGGGTACCGACTTTCCCGTTTTAAGCAAAACAATCGCCGCAGCGAAAATTCCCTTATGTCGTTTTCATCATTATTTGCATTGAAATCGAGAAAAGTGCCCAGATTGGCACTCTGCAAGAGGGTAAAGTAAAATTTTGGAGAGGGGGGAAGCCCCCCTCCCCCCCCCCTTGGCTCGCCCTGCCGGCCCCTGGCGGGGTGGGTGGGCGGGGGGGGGGGACGGGGGTGCCGGGGCGCCGGGGGGGGGGGTGCGGATTATGGCCCACGGGGGGGGGGAGCGCCCCCCCCCTCCTGCCCCCTGGCTACGCCACTGGTCGGAAAAATAGTGGGGGTGGTAACCCCCCCCCCCCCCCGGTTACAGGTATGACTCAACTGTAATGTAAACCTGTAAAGCGCCACTACCAGTGTTGTAGCCCGAAGGGGGAGGCGTCTCTTGCCTCTCCTGAATTTTCAGAGACCGTTTTTTTTCCAAAGGGGTACGACATTTCCAGATTAAAGAAAAGTGTGTTTTTTAGCAAAGTAGGTATTTTGATGCCTCTAAAGGGCATAGGTAGTTGTAGAATTTGCAACAACAAAAAATTGCCTGTGGCGCTGGTTTTTTTCGGGCATTTTATTGGTGTAAGATGCGTATTCGGCGACTGCATGCATACCTGTAACTGGGGGGGGGGGGGTGGTTGGGGGTTTTGTTCCCAAGCTGCTGGGCTTGACTCTACCCCCCTCCCCCTCTAGGTTTGTGCGAAACCCCAACCCCCCAGCAGTTTGTCCTGTTATTTGTAATGTGTTTGGAACGGTATTTCTTGAGGAAAAATTGACCAAAAGTACCTATATTGGGTTACTACAGTGTATTTTGACTATTTTAGGGTTTTTACACTGTATTTTTGACTAAAAATCGACCAAAAAGTGCTCCAGTTTTTTATCCCCCCTCCAGGAAGTGCTCGAACCCTCCCCTCCCCCCGGTTACAGGTATGATTGCATGCAGCTCTGCCAAAAAACCCTCGAAAAATTGCTTTCTTGCAAACCTTTCCCAAAAAAAAAAACACAACAAATCCTGGCTACGCCACTCACTGGCCACTACCGAATGCTGGATCTAAAATAACCCTGGGTCTTGATTCAAATTCTGGTGAACCGCTATTTGTGGGTGAAGGGGGGGGGGAGGTGGCGATTGCTCCCTGCTTTGGTTTCTTTAAACCAGTGTTTCTCCAAGCCTGTAAATGCGAAAAGTGATTTGCGTGAACACATACTGACAGCGCTTTATCTTGGAAGCCAACAGATGTATTTTCTTGACCTACACACCTCCCCCCCATTCCTCAATTTTCCCTATTCCCTTTCCCTATTACAAGTTTCCCAAAGGGACACCCAAAGACGCGACAGATGCAGCCTGTGATCAATTTTAAAAGATCAGAAAAATAGCATTAATTGTTTTTATTAAATTCTTTTCAAAACGCAGAAACAAATCTGTATGTCTGTACGGACATTTTTTTTCTGGCGCTTGTTTTAAGTTTGCCGCAATGCTGCTTTTTCTGAGAGGCGGTGCTTTGTGTCGCCGAGATTAAAAAAAAAACATTATGTTGGCAAATTATTCTGATCGCCCACGCCCGAGTACTCAGGCGTGGACACTAACATGTAGCTTGTTGAACTTCTGTATGTAAAATACGAGTTTGCTTAGTTCGTCAAATTTCCGCAATGTATGCACTTTTGGGGTGCTTACTCCCAGCAATATGTTTTCATCCAGTGGCTTCGCATGGGGCGTGCGCTGCCTAGCATTTGTTGCATTCCTTTCCACAATACGCGTCTTGTATTTATTTTTTGGGTGGTGAATTATAGCTATGGTTTCTATGTGTGCTGCCTGCTTCGTGCACCTACGTGTTTCATCTGCGCAGTGTGGGTGCAATCGTGTGCTCGTATCTGCACGTGCGTGCTCCTCCACACCAGTGAGTCTCAGTTTCGGCATTCTTTCATGTTTCCATCTTTCTAGTACTTTTTTTTCTGCGATCTGGGCCTGCGATCCTGATAAACACCGGTACCGGACTTGTACCGAAGTCCCGATACTGAACCGTTGCCCGCCGAATGTCTCGTCACGCCTCTATATTAGTCGGATAGATCCGCTCCGCTGTTGCCATTAGCCGGCGCTTGCTACCGCAACAATTCGACCGCTTCAGACCGACAGAACGCGTACTCAATTCAGAGTGTGTCATTGAAGAATGTCCTCGTCGTCGCCAGCAGCAGTGCCGCAGCTGGGCACACGTCGACGCGGCCGCAAAGCCGCTCGGCCCGTTAAACGGCCGCCCGGGACAATGGTTTGCGCCGTCGACGAGGAGGAGGAGCAGGACGACGTCGTCTGCATTCTGTCGACATCGTCGGAGCCGGCCTCGTCGTCGACGTCAGCCGACTCGGCCGCTGCCAGGGAGTCCGTGATCGTCGAGCAGCAGCAGCCAGAGCGTCAACGCCGACGACGACGACGACAAGACCTGCTCGGCATGTTCTTGGGCCGTCTCGAGCAGCACCGACGCGAGCCGATGACGACGACAGCGAGACGAGTAAGTGCGTGAGTGCGCCCCGACGCCGACGCGCGCTGTTTACGCTGCCCTCTGTGTTGACGACACGGGGCGTTCGCACGCCAACGCTCTCCCACAGCCACGCCTCTGCATGTTGCAGGCGTTTTCTCTCTGTCTCTTTCCTCTGTTTTGATTCGCACGACGCGCCGCGTAAAACGGTCGTCGGGACCGCTTGCAAACCAGCCCGCCTACACCTCATCCAATTTGTGGCGCGCGCGTGCGCCGCCCGATGTCAAGGGCGGCCCACCACGCCCATCGCTCATCGACTGTCAGTCAGTCTTCTTTCCGCTCGATAACATAACTCCGATAACTCCGATAACAATGCTACTGGAGACGATTGACTGTTTCTTCACGCGTCTCGCCGACGCCGACGACGACGCCTGCGTGGACTGCGACGCGGCGGCGGTCTGCAGCGGCAGCCTAGTCGTCGACGCTGCCGAGGGCGCGGCGACTTGCCCCGGGCTAGGCGGCGGCCTTCGAGCATGGTCACCTCAGGAGGTTCACTTTTCTCACAATGGCCTTTCTTTCACCGACTAATGGCTGGCTGCCCGCGGCCGTCGAGAGACAGAGAGCGTTCGCGCGCGCCCGCGCGCGCGCATTCGGGCGGGTGGAAACCGAATTCGACTTTCCGACGACGTCGACATCGTCGTCGTCGTCGTCGACTGCGCAGAGCCGACGGCGGCGCCCGCGGCGTCGAGCGCCCCGGGGCGCGCTCGCGCGCACGCGCCGAGGGCTGCCGACCGCGACGACGACGCTGGCGAAACAGCGCGAGTGCTGGCGCGTCGACGCGCGCGCAGGGCCTCGACGACGACTTTGCGAAATTTCGAGAGCGCGCAAAGGCGGATTTCTGGCGTGCGTGACAGCCGACGAAGACCGACGCGTCCAGCTAGCCGCAAGGGTCGTCGTCGACACGGAAGCCATGGACCCCTTCGGCCCCTGGCCCTGCGACTCCTTCGGCTTCGACGATGTCGACGACATTTTCGCCGACTTTCCCCTCGTCGACGATGCGCCGGTGAGGCGAGAAAAAAATTGCGAGGCCCAGGGAGGAAGTTTTAGCCAGCGCCCCCACTTGCTCGCGCGTTGTGCCCTCCACCGCGTTGTTGACCGCCCTCGCCGAGTGTCAACAAAATGCGGCACGCTCAACGACTGGTTGCGCGGCACTCTTGCTCCCTCGTCGTCATTGGCCCTTCGTCAAGTGACGAGTCGGCCGGCTTTTTCCTCGACCAATCGGACCACCACAGATGCCTCTCTCTCGGGTTAGCTTTTGCCGCGACGTCTTCGTCTGAGACTTGTTGTGCGCTGGGCCGGTTTTTGCGCCTGTTTGTCGCGCCGCCGCCGCGACTGCTCGACGTCAACGCTTGCGCCGACGTCAAGGCCTGGCCTACAGTTCGTTTAGTGCATTAGACGAGCGCTCGCGCGCGGCGGGACTTCGGCTGGCGCCGGCGCAAAGTAAACAAAAGCGGTGGCGCCGAGGCGACGGGCCAGTTGAAAGGCCGGTTTTCACTTCATATATAGTACTCTCTAGTTTCTCTGCTGTTCGCGTCGACCGCTCGCCCTGCCGACGACGACGACAGTCATTTCAACCCCCCCCCCCTCCCCTTCGAGTCTCTCTCTCTCTCTCACTCTTACCAAAACGTGAAGCGCGTCAGCGCAGCTGATTTAACCGACCCGTCCGGCGGAGGGGGGAGGCTCGCAATTGAGCGACGTCGACGCCACCAGCGAAACGAGCGCCGCGATAGGTCGGCGCCGCGCCGACACGTCACAGCGGCGTGTCGACGTCGACAAAGTGAGAGCGGCGCGCGAGAAAGGCGAAAGGTGGCTGCGGCGCCGCCAGCACGCGCACGCGCGCCACGAAGCGCGACGGCTCTGTCTCTCTCTCGGCGGCCGCTGGCGCCCTCCAACGCTCGCTCGAGCAGCGCGTCGTCTTCCTGCTCAGGAGGAGGAGCTCTGGCCCTCGCCGCAGCCCCTGGCCATGGCGAAGACGGCCGTCTTCCGCACCCCGTCGCTGGAGAACCGCCTCGACGACCTGCTGGGCATAATTCGACGGGAGTTTCAGACGACCGCCGCCAAGGTGCAGCAAGCGGCGGTCGGCGGAGCGCCTGCCGTCGTCGGCGCCGGCGGCGGCATCGCCGAGCTGAGCCTCGACGACCTCTTCTACGCCAACTCGGGCGAGGAGCTCGAGCAGAAGCTGTTCGGGCCCAGGGGCCTCACGCTCGGCCACCTGCCCTCCTGCGCGTCCGTCCTGGGCGCCCCGCCCGCCCCCTCCTCGCTGGCTCCCGCTCAGGTGAGGAGGCCGAGTTTGCAGGTGTTTTTTTTTCTTGGTGACCAGCACGATTCTCGGCTCCAGAGCCAGCAGCCTCCGACGTCGACGTGTCACGTCAAGATGGAGCCCATCAGTCCCCAGATGACGCCAGCAGTGTCGTCGACGACCGGCGGTGGCTGCGCCGACGATGGGCCTCTCGCCGGCTTCGGTGGCGGCGCCTCCGCCGACTCGGTCGACATCTACCGCGACCTCATTCTCAGGCACCTCGTGCAGGACATTCGCGCCACCTCGTCGAAGCTGTCGATTCCGCAGGGTGCGAGTCTCTGGGCTCTCGAGTGCTTTTCTCCTGGAAGCTATTGAAAATCTTTGCAGACCCTTACATGTGGACGGCTCAAGAGAGCGCCGCCTGGCTCAACGACATGGTCGCGCACTTTCGACTGGCCGAGCTGCCCGAGCGCCTCTATCTGGCCGGCTCGACGCTCTGCCAGATGAGCCAGGAGGACTTCTGCTCTTGCTCGCCGCTCGCCGGCGAGACGCTGCACGCGCAGCTGCAGATCTGGAAAACCGGTCCAGCCGTCTCTTTTTGCGCTCCTGCGCAGCAACAGACGCTGTTTTTTCTCGAATTCCAGCCGCCGAGTTTCTGAAAAACGAGTTCGTCTCCGCGACCGCGTCGTCGGCGGGCGGCCTCGCCGACTCTCTGGAGCAGGGCGCCACCATGGTGCCGGTCCAGCCCGTCTACCCCTGTCCCCAGGCGCCGTCCACCGCTCCCGCCGCTGGCGCAGCCGACTGGCTGGCCAAATTTGACCCCAACTGCGCTGGAGCGACTGGCGCGCCCTCTTGCTGGGCCGAGCCGGCGGCGCCCTACCCGGCTGTCGGCGACGAGCAGCAGACGACGTCGAGCGGCCTGATGATGGGCTCGGTGGCCGGCATCAGCGACTACCATCGGCAGGTGTCGAACGAGGCGATCGCCGACCGCATCGCGCGCCACTACCTGCCCAGTCCGCTCGGCTCCGACAGCGGCATCTCCGCCGACTGTGAGCTCTTGTTCCTTGGCTCGACCGGGTTGAACATGCGTGCGTGCGTGCGTGCGTGTCTTTGCGTGCGTGTGCGCGTGCGTGCGTGCCGGTGCGAGCGTGCGTGCGTGTCGGTGCGTGCGTGCGTGCCGGTGCGTGCGTGCTGGCGCGGTTCGTCCGTCGGCCCTCGCGACCGCGCTCGGGGCCGTTGCAGACGACGAGACGTTGATAGGCGGCGCCGTCAAGTACCGCCGGCCGGCCACGAGCCACGGCGGCCTCACGGGCACCGGGGGCAACATCCACCTGTGGCAGTTCATCCGGGAGCTGCTCGACAAACCCGACCAGTTCGGAGGCTGCGTACGGTGGCTCGATCGCAAGGAAGGTGGGCATGCATAGTTGTTTGGTTGTTTTTCATGGAATGTTCTCGAAAACGGGCGAAGCGGTCCATAGGGCGCAGGGAATGCATTGTCTCCCTTCGTACTAGTGAGTCACACTACTGCGTAGTATTCCCGCTAGATTTGCGACCCGCATAGTGAACATACAATGTACCTATGTTAGTGACGAACGAACGCTGCAGTAGTTGCGCTTCTTGTATATAGTTGTTGTTGTTGCTGGATTAAGGGCAACGCTAGGAGGCCGTCAATGGCCACGATAGCATACCTATCTCCATGACGCCTTCCCGTCTCGAGCCGCATAATTGCCCAGACATTTGGAAGAACGCCATCTGTAATATACCTAGGGCAGCGACGGCACGAGGAAATCCATCGAAAGGGAAATCCTCGATCTAGTGAACCCATCAAGAATCGAACCCAGAACCGCGCGTGCAAGAGGCCGAATCAGTACCACTAGACCATACGCTGCCCTCTTGTATAAAAAGTCGCATTTCATTTCCAGGGGTGTTCAAGATCGAGAACTCGCACCACCTGGCGCGTCTGTGGGGCCAGCGCAAGAACCGCTCCAAGATGAACTACGACAAGCTGTCTCGGTCCCTCCGCCAGTACTACAAGAAGGGCATCATCCGCAAGACCGGCCAAAGGCAGCGACTCATCTACCAGTTCATACCGCCCTACCACTTCGCCTGACACCGACTTCCAGCAGCACAGGAGGGGATTCTGCGACCTCTGTTGAAACGAGAATTGTGCCTAGAGCATCCCCCACGCAAAGTTCTATTTGTGGCTGCGCTATTTGTGTCGTGGAACGAGTTGAGTGCACAGAGAGAGATAAGGCGTCCTTCGTACTTGCAATGCAAGGCCCTCCCTTTCGCGCGCAGTGCCATCCATCCCCCTTTGGCGCTTGGTGTACAGGTACAATGTACATACATTGTATCTCAAGTCTCGGCTGTGTCCTAGGTAGTAGTGTGTACGGTGTACACGCGCGCGTTCGTACAACGTCGTTGTGTTTCGTACACCGCGTTACGTTACGTCTATTCTAAAAGGCGCGGGTGTGCGTGCGTGCGTGCGTGCGTGCGTGCGTGCGACGCTAGAAGGCGACGAGATGCGCGCGGTGAAACGGGCGCTAAAACGACAATACAATTGTCGTCTTGTATTGTACTGGAAAGTACTGGAAAGCACATGTGTACGTGTGGAAAGCACATGTGCACACATGCACATGTGTACTGGAAAGTACTGGAATTGTACTGGAAAGCACATGTGAAGTGTTGGGGAAAAAAGTACAAACCCGTTGCCGCCAGCCCTACCCCCTCCCCCTAGAGGGGGAAGGCTAAGCGGGTGGGAGACGAAACGTACCTAAAATTCCCCATAAAATTGCTTGCTGGTGGTCGAAAATAACATTATGTTCGCCTGCAGCGCTGTTTTTGTTTACTAATCATCACAAAATGGACCAATTGTAGGCCCGAAGCAAACCACCACCGAAACAGCTCAACAGATTCATAGGGTCCTGTCTTCTGGAAAATTTCTCAACCCCCCCCCCCCCTCCCAAAATTTGTATGTACACGCCACTGGTTGACGCACGCACGCACAAACGCTATCCTGATTTGGCTTTCGATTGACTCATCAAAAATGTGCACTTTCCCGCCAGACAGCTAAGTTTACGCTTCGAGCCCGTTGGCTGGCCATCCAGTTTCGTGAGTCATCTGCAAGTCCACCTGTGGTGTAAAGTTTCGTGTCTGTTATTTTGTTTACATTTTGGCGCAGCAACAACTATTATTCCTCGTCAGGAAACGTGACTTCGGCAGACGTCATGCCGGAGAATCATGAAGGGGTGTGACTGACGGCAATTGTTCATCGACGACGATGATGCATGGATGCGGCAATGCATTAGGTCTATACATGGGGGAACCAAACATCGGCGAACCAAGAGCGCGACTAAAACGCTGACGCCAAGTTGCTCCGAAAGAGCACTCTGGAATTTTGTTTTTTCTGTGCGACACGCGCACGCACAAAAGCACGCCCGCACGCTCGCACGCACGCACGCACGCACGCACGCACGCACGCACGCACGCACGCACGCACGCACGCACGCACGCACGCACGCACGCACGCACTAAATTAAATACAATTAAAACAGACGCATATTATGCACACATCTGTCGGCGCCTGCTGCGAAAGTGTTCGAAAGTTAGCTGGCCGTGAGCTTGCAAACGCGGAGCAGCTCCAGCCTCCAGCTGCGACTACATGGTGCGTGTGCGAGCGAGCGCGTTGTTTGGGGGGGGTGGGGGTGGTGTGGTTTTTGTGTTGTGGTTGGTGGGGTTGTGGTGGTGTGGGGGCTTTTTTTGGGGGACATCAGATAGAAAAGTGAAAGCTTTCTGGCTCATCGCAATCACACAAGCACAATTCGTTGCAAAGTACACTTTCAGATGCCGTTGTTAGACTAAAAAAAAAACAGATCTGTGTTTGTCCGGGCCTATGTGCAATATGTGGAAGCATGCCTGCCTCTCCACTTGCGTACGTGCGTGCGGGCGTGCCGGTGCGCGCGTGCGTGCGTGCGTGCCTATACGTGCGTGCGTGCGCTTCGGAGCGTGCGTGCGCGCGCGCGCGCGTGCGTGCCTATACGTGCGTGCGTGCGTTTTGGAGCGTGCGTGCGTGCGTGCGTGCGTGCGCGCGTGCGTGCGTGCCGGTGCGTGCGTGCGTGCGTGCCAGTGCGTGCGTGCGTGCGTGCGTGCGTGCGTGGGGGGGGGGGGGGTGGGGGGGGGGGGGTTGGGGCGGGGGGTTTGGGGGTGTGTGTGGGTTGGTTTGTTGTTCGCGTGGCTCGCGTGGGCGTGCGTGCGTGCGTGCGTGCGAGCGTGCGTGCGCGCGCGTGCGTGCGTGCGTGCGTGCGTGCGTGCGTGCGTGCATGCGTGCGTGCGTGCGTGCGTGGGCGTGTTCGTCTGCGTAGGTAACCTTGCGGCGAGTGCACAGCGGGAAAGTTCCAACGATGTCACGCTGCCTGTGTCGTCCAGGTCGGCGGGGGCGGCTGTCATTGCTCTCCTCCTTAGGTTTGGACGAGTTTGCTCGGCGCCGACGACAGAGCGCGCGACCGATGGATGGGTCTGCGCGCCGCAGGAGAGACTAAGAGAGGGAGGGGGGGGGGGGGGCGAGCGATCGCCAAAACTCGTTTGCTTGCGTCTGCGCCGTCTTTTGGTTCTCGCTGTTGCACTGCACACATTCTGTGCTGTATCGGTGTACACGGCCGAGCAAACAGTTTCTTGGGAGCAGAGAGACTAGAAGCGAACATGCAGTCGGCGCTCAAGAAATACCAAGCGCTCGTCGCCGGAGATGGTTTGTGACAAAAAAGAAAAGAAAACAACATTTTGTTTCCTTCCCTTCGTGTGGCTTGAACTCCCGCGTGAAACTGAGCTACGTGTATTCCGTAGTGTTTAGTGGCTCTCCGTTACCGTTCCGTTCCGTTTACAGTTACTGTAAGTACACTAAGCACAGCTGGCTGCGTCCGTTGCCCTCCAAGTGTGGGTGGATTGGTGCAATGCATGGCGCCTTTGAAAATTTTAATTCCTTAATCACATTCAAAAAGCCGATCCGTTTAGCCATCTCCGATATGATGAACGCCATCGCTGGCATCGTGGCGTCCGCGCAAGGTGGTGGCGGTTAGCGAGAAGGTCTGATCCAACCCGATCGATCGATCGCACCATCAAGATCAAGATCGCATTAGGACCCGTTCGTTCCCAATCCCACGGTGACAACGAGTGTAGTATAGTGCAATCTACAGATTAGTGCTTCATGTGATCCGCAATTTCCGTATGTGATCCGTGATCAGCTCATGCAACGTGTTCTAGCAGTTTGGCCGGTTTGGTTAAATGGAACAGAAGCAATTCTTTGGTGAAATTACGTACATATTGCGCATGTTTTATGAAGAAATGGGCAAACAGCGATTACTGTGGGTTGGTACTGTATTGTGCGATTGTTCTGCGCGGTTACTCTACTGTGCGATTGTTCACTTTGTGAAACAAGTTCGTTTTATAAAGAAAGACCTTACAATGTTTGTGTAAGCAAGTGGCGTACGAAAACGAGCTACAAATTTGTGTATCCGATTTTACATATGTACTTTTCACCGGCACATGGCGGACACGGAAACCACAAACCAACACGCCAGTACCCGGTCGGTAACCGTCCCGTTCTATAATGTTCATCAGGTCTATTCAATTGGGGGATTCTTCTTGTTGATGACAAAGTCGTCCACGATTTTCAGAATCAGCTGCAGATGACCGCTCTCGATCATTTTCTCCAGTTGACCACCCTCTCTGAGCGAGGTCCAATTACAGGCGATGAACCGCTGGAGTCGGGCCAGTAGCGCTTTCTCTTCCATGGCCACTGCGAGGTCCAACTGGGACGCGACCGCCTCAGGCGATATGTCGTGTGCCAAACGCTTGCGCGCGTAGAGAATCAGACTGTTGAACTCGTACCTGGAGAAGTGAAAGCTCGTATCCAGTGCGTGCGTGCGTGCGTGCGTGCGTGCGTGCGTGCGTGCGTGCATGCGTGCGTGCGTGCGTGCGTGCGTACGTGCTTGCGTGCGTGCGTACGTGCGTACGTACGTGCGTGCGTGCGTGCGTGCCCTGCGTGCGTGCGTGTAGAAAAATGGCTGAAAACGCCACAAAATTTGCAATTTTGAGTGTAAACGTTGGTCTATCTTGCTTGTGGCGTTCTGCTCACAGGTTCATCATGGTCTTCTTGTTGGTCTCGACCATGCGGTGTGTGTACAATGTATGTGGGTGCGTGTGCGCGTGCTCAGGGTGCCGATAGACTGTTCTCTAGCAATTTGGCGCTGCCGAACTCTGACCAGTACATGGTCTTCAACGGACTCGGTGTTGAAGTGGATCCGGACCTTGAACTCCACCAAAGCGGACCGATTTCGTACTGAGTGCCCGCTCCGCTTTGGTAGACTGGGACTATTGCGCCACCATTTTAACCAGTCTCCACTGATTGACCCAGCAGTGTTGAGAAATGGATTTTTGTTACATAAATTTAAATTTCAGAAATTTATTTCTCGCTTATCTTGACGTCTGCGGGTCTAAAACTCGGCATGTACACTACCCCTGTATAGGCCTAGACGTCCCACCAGTTTGCTTCCTCCCCAGCAACCCGGCCACCAGTAACAATAGAAACCCTGCATATATTTTCATAGGGAAGTACAGCAGGGCCACCAAGTGCACGTAATGTGCACACGACCTTTGTCGTGACCCATATAGCACCCCTCTAGGACCCGCTCATCTTCTGGGGAAAGTGCGGACATACTGACAGACAGGGTGATTAGAGTATGAGACTCGCAGCAAACAAAAACATTTGAAAAGCTTCGTTGAGACAGGAATTATCACCTCTTTCTTGATCGTAAATCTTCCAATACCCCCCCCCTTCCTCCAATACTTCACCCGAGTAAGGAGAGATTGAAATTGTGCCTTTGGGCACTATTGGAGGATTTACGGTATGCGCCTTTGAGCTAGAAAAAGTTTAGTGCCGTTGTGTTCGATCTAGAAGACTCTGTAGGAGATTTGGCAGAGTCAAAAGTCGGACCCACCTGTGGGCCAATCTAAAAACTCCAATCAAAGCCTCGCCGTGGCATGTTTCCGGCAGCTCGCCAGTGTAGGCGAACTTCAAAACCGCTTCAAGAGCGTCGTCATTAGCGTCTTCGATAACGACCTCGGACTTTTTGGCTTCTTCCATGGCCGTTTGGAACATTCTGGCAAAAACCTTGGACTTGCTCGCAAGCGTCGCTTTGTGGACCTGCGTGCAGCGCGAGAAATGGGTTGGCTACCGTATATTCCATAGTGTTTCCTTCCAATAGTACGCCGGAGTAGCCAAAGGATGAAACAAGAGTGCCCCTCCTGGACAGCAAATGAACTTTGATACTTTTTTGTGTAACTTTGGTACCAGTGCTTATCAGAGCACATCTGTACTCTTTACGAAACTATGGTGCACCCCCCCCCCCTTCAAAAGTACCCCCTGGTAGCTGAGGGTTGAAACAATAGTAAAAACAAGGTACTTTTGGAGAATTTGGAGCACTTTTCAGTTAGGTACTACATTTTGTTATACAAAGTTGCGCAAGATTGAATCGCATGAAATGGGGAATTTCTTATGCACTCACATGAAAAACTCGTTTAGTGCCTGATTCGATGAGAAAATCCGTAAACGCGCAACTGTCGAATAGGTTCCTCTCCTCAGTCAGATGGAGAAAGTCGGGCGCATCCTCTTCTTTGAGAGTGAGACGACAGACAAAGGTCAGACTGCCATCCCTCTTGATCAACATTTGCTTCTTGTCCACCACTGCGCTGGATTTGAACGCGGCGCGATATCCGCAGTAGTCTTCGTCCTGCTTGAAAAGGTGATAATCCAGCGGCTCTTGCCCATGTTCGGCCAGCGAGCCATCGGCTTTTAGAATGAACAATGCGTACTTCGCTGTCTTCTCGGTAAAATGAGTAAAGTCGCAGCAGATCAAATAAAATCCAGTGGAGTCATCGGGAGACTTTGTCTCCCCTTTTGGGTAGAAAATAAAACGCCACGTGGCGCTGTTGCCCCAGTTGAACTCCTTGCTCGAAAGAAACTCGCTTGTGGTGGCACTGAACCGGTTTTTTTTTTGCCATGCGTGTGGCGACCTCATGTACGGACGGAAAAATTCGCAATGGTCTGTCCGTCCGTCCGTTCATCGAGGCGTCAGTCCATCCGTTCGATTGTTGCCATCCCACCCATCCTCTTTCACGACTCGGCGGAAAATTTCTTTTACATTAACAGTGCACTATGCAGAGAATATCTGTAGCATGTAACAAGTGCTGAGTGATTCACCATAAAGAAACAATTCGTATACCTCTCATGCTGTTCCACATACTTGTCCACTTTCCAAGTCACAACTGCCGTTGCCGAGGATTCGGGCTCTACGCGGATGCTGCCCACTGCTCCGATCGACTAAAACGCAAGTATCGATTGATTCTACAAGCTGAGTCACGCTCCAGCTCAACTTTTGTTTGCAAATAACTCGTCGAATAATAAACTGATTTCCATAATTTTTTAGGGATTGTAGAGAGAACACTCTTACACTTAAAGATGTGTCAAAGTACACGTTTACCTGTTTACACCAAAATCCTGGCGAATAAAACACGTTTTGAAACTGCAAATTTTGTGACAGACTACCCAAGTTCACGTTGTGGTACTCGTCTCTAGTCTCCGACCAAGTATTGTACTTTCGAGTTGAATGTGTCTACGTGTACTGTATAGAAGCTTGGCATTTGCCAGCAACAAAACGTTGTTATCACCTTTTGCATTTCGCTTTTGCTCCAAATGCTATTTTGGGCACTGACAGCTGGTGTTGGCACTGGCACTGCTGCTGGGTGGAATAACGGTTGTGGTTGATTAGCATGCGCAAGCATGCCAGTGGAAAACGGCTTGTATTATATCGGCGCGGGCAGGTATATTTGACGGTGTCAGAAATGACGGTGCGTTTGGTGGCACCTTGCTGCCTGTTGTGCGCTAAGCACGCACGTGTATCGATTTGTTACCGTGTCGCAATCCATTTATATTCACAAATGTAACCACCCCTTATACCGAAAGGGGAAGGAAGGAAAACAAGGCATTTCTTACATTTTAGGCCTCGTTTAGGATCAGCTGAGACTTACTGTATACCGTGCTTAAACTTAGGCTTTGCGTAGGCTATGGCGTAGGCGTAGGCTTGCTCAGACCGCTAACGCCCAACTCTCTTTCCATTCTTGCCCCTTCTTCCCAATTTCTACCCCCTTCTCTCCCTCCCTCCCCGTTTTCGGCTGATGCACGGAAAACCGTTTTCGAGTGTATAGCCGATGCGCTCTTTGTGGCAGTCTCTGTTACAGTCTGCATTACAGTCTTTGTTACGAAGTGTATGGTGTGCGCTACAATGCATTTGCAGATTTACGCGCAGCTGTTTTTTTTTTTTGTTGGCTCGGAATCCTTTCGTTCTGATAGTCGTTGGTTTTTTGTTTTCAATGGAAAAGTCGATGAATACCTAGCTGTTAGAAAATGAGCCAGCGCGTATCGCGCAAACTCTGGTAGCGAGACGGCTTGCAGAGTATTCTGGATGGCTGTGGCTGGCGACGGAGCGCCCACTTTTGGTCGGCGGCTGCGACAACCGCGGAAGTTAGAGGCGAAGTTGTCTGTTTGCTTTTCAGTGCTTGACGGACGCAGCGATGCAGGAATTGACGGGGTGCGAAGTCAGCTTTTCGCCGAATTTCTTCAGTTTCATTTCATCTCACTTCCAAGCAACGGTTCTAATCCGCTATAATGCACTCGATGATACATCGCTATTATTGGGCACGCATAAGCGCAGTCAAAATTAAAATTATTGGTGTCATAAAGCAAATTCCAAACTTACCTGCTGACTCTGCGGTGCAGTAGCTGAGGCGTATCTGTATTTATGGCGGTGTGGTGGCGCATGCGCTGTGGCGTATCGGCACAAAACCCATTTCTTCGGTGTTATAAGTGAAACCCTCTTCGTGGGTAAACAGTGGCGAAACGCATACGCACCGAAATGACGCGAACTTGCTACGTCCGACAAGCCAGTCTATGTAATCTAGAGCTGATTTTCTGGGTAGCGTATCCTCTAGGAATTCTAAAGCACAATCTCCGCCTGTCTGTGTGCAACACCGAGCAGAGAGTTGTGCTGTTATGGATTTAGGCGAAATTTAACGAGACCCTGATACGCCCATCACCATGGCTGCACATCATGAATTCTCCACATGGCTACGCATGAACCCTCACAAATCGCAAGGCTATATATAGCACGACAGGAATGTTCAGCGGTCGATTTATCGGCGTGTAGACCGCAGGCAGCGGAAGTAGACGGATAAAGTAAAGGACGAAACTTGGCCAATACCACAAATTCTCTAATAGTACACTGGGCCGGGTACTATCGTTAACCTTTGGCCACCTGGGATACTATTGGAAAGGGGAATACTATTGGAGAGTGGGCACTATAACTTTAACCTCAACCTTTTCGTCGCTAAATCAAGGTTTGCAGTCAACGTGTAGTCATTTTGGTCATGGGTTTGCTGACTGAAAGTCGCTGAAAGGTTGTAGCCATCAGCGGTATTTGAGGGGTTGGAGGGGGGGGGGGGTGTCGGAAAGTTTACCCCCTCCGCAATACCCTCACCCAGAAGTTTTTCGGGTTTTCAACTGTTTGCAAGTCCAAAAGTAGCGTTTATAAAAATGTATCGTGTAAAAGTAAAAGTGTAACCACGTAAAAGTAGCGACTACTTCACTTTTGTCCATATAAGGCGCATGGCACGACAAACCTCCTCCTAACCCCAGGACACTACTGAATGGGCGGGTTAGTGTTTCGACCTTCGGCTACTCGGTGCACTACTGTAGATGGGGCACGGTATACTGACTGGCTGCAGCGGACGCGTTGCTGGGACATCTCTACGCTGCCGACAAGCGCATAAACTTTGCAATCGTCGGCGTCTATAAAAAAAAACACGGCGATTCGACACACCCAGCTCGCTCATCGCTGCAGCAACAACAAGCGGCGGCTCACGCTAATGCGGCAGCTCGGCAAAACCCCCACTGGAAGGGGAAGGGACGAGTGGGTGGATACGTATAACCAAACAACTCCGTCGTGTAACAGAATAAATTACACTCGTAGTAGGCAAAATGTTGTACATATGTACATATGCATCGCGTCACAGCCAGGGTTGCACAATTTAAAAAAAAAAGTTTGTTTTTTTTTTTTAAAGTTGGATTTTTTTTAATTAAAAAAAATTTCTCTGTTTTCGGGTAAAATTTAGCTTTGAGTGGCAAAAAGGCGTTTAAATGGTGTTTAGATAGTACAATTAGTAGATATTCATGCATAAACTTGCTTATTAGCACCAAAACCAAGCACTTTTTGGGGTTCCCAACTGGTTCCCAACATAGTGCGATACCGTACACGACCATTTAGAGGCAGCGTTTTGTCACCATTTGACTAAAACGATGCTAAATATGCTTCTAAAGGTTTTAGAGAAGCACTAGGACTTGTGTTTGACACTCTAATAGGTTAAAAGTATCTTATACGTACAGGTATTTGGCACCAATGATGGCTCCTAAGTCAATTTAAAATTTTTAAAAAAAAAATTTTTTTATTTATAAAAAACTTGAATTTTTTTTTATGCAACCCTGGTCACAGCAGTCACATTGCGTACATCAGTGGACATTTCCCGAGAATAGAGCCACTCTCCCTGCCCCTGACAACATGTTTTGCCATGATAGACAATGATACAAACAGTCTAGCGCACGCGGTGCAGCCGTCATTTACCTGCGCGGTATCCCCTTTTAAAATGACCACTCACAACAGATTTGGACAGTGTGATTTGTGAAAGATTTGTTCCGCCCGTGGACGAGCACTGCTGCTGTATAGTATAGTGAAGAAGTCGACCAACAAGCAACCATGGTGAGTTACCTATGTATGTACGTACAGTGCGCACGCTCTTTCCAGGGGAGTTTCGAAGGCTTGAGGACTGCGGCATATCGTGTGACTTTCACAGTTTGCACAGTACGTATGTGCATTGTAGCGTACATCCCACCCACAATGGCAACACACGCGTGTTGTAGTGCCCGTGTTACTGCAACACTCGTGTTGTGTTGCAGTAACCACACCCTCAGAAATTTGAAATTCTCTAGCAGTGCCCAACTATAATACTGCGCCCAGCCAGGAACATGTTGTTGTTAGATTAGGGGCCACGCTAGGAGGCCGTCAATGGCCCATATAGCATATCCATTCTCCATGCCGCCTTCCCGTCTAGAGCCGCAGAATTAGCCTAAGACATTCATCTGTGTAGTGTAGGACAGTGACGGCACGAGAAAGTCCATTGTGAGAGAAGTTCTCGGTCTAATGGATCCAGCAAGAGTCGAACCCAGGACCGTGCGCGCAAGAGGCCGTTTCTCTACCACTACGCCATACGCTGCCCCTTTCTTGCAGCGCTGCAACGTGTGTCTGTTGGCGCTTGTGGCTTCGCTGGCGCTGCTCGGCGGGCCTTTGCTGCCGACCGGAGGCCCCTTGACGGCCGGAGGGCCGTCGATGGCCTTTGCCGTCGACGGATGCCCCGAAGGCCGTGAGTTTCATGCTGGAAATGCTCGAAAAAAATGCTCAATCTCATTTGGTACGCCTTTTCAAAGGTGAAGAGTCAGTTCGACACGTGTGTGGACGACCGTCAACTGAACGTCGACCAAAAGATCCGCAGAATAGAGTCGACTAATCTTCTTTCGCAACACACGCTGTTTTTTCGTGGGACTTCTTTCATTGGCCTATGCGCGCGCAAATTCAAACTACCTTTGATACTGGCATTTCGCTTTTCGAAACTCGTGTCGTTCTGTCGTTAAATGTGAAGAAGATGCTGCAATACTTGCGGTCGATTCCACTAAATTCTTTAGACGCAGTTCTCAGCTCAACCGTTTATTGTCCATTGTAGCTACACAACTCCTTTTTTATTATTTGTTTAAGTTTTATTTTATTAAATGTTCTCAGAGACCATTTTGGATGTCAAATCAATGTTGCAGAAGGTGTTTTAAGCTTAGTAGAGTGTCAATAACAGCCAACTAAGGCACTAAAAGCCTTTGAAGTGCATTTTAATCAACTTTTTACTGCTGATAGGTTTGTTTAGTGAGTCGGACTACGACTATGACTATCAAGCCTTGGTTTGACAGCCTCCAGAACACCTCCAATAGTGTTAATTATGGTTATTTAGCTCATTCAAGCTGCTACTAAGTAGGTACAGGTATATAGCGTTTAAACACACTAAAACCGTCGTTTTTGTTTATTTTTTAGCACTTTTCGGACGTTTTTGACAACGTTTTTTTAATTAAAAAAAGTTCCCGGTTTTTAAACAGTTTTTTTTAAGTTTTTTTATTTTGCCCAAGCCTGATTGCAGCTGCCATTGTACATCCCCTTGTACAATCTGCATAGCGATGTATACCGTAAACCCTATAATTAGCCCCCCGGGGGCTAATTTTTTCGTTCGAGCTCTAGGAGGGTGTATAATTATAGAAGAGAGGGCTAATTATAGGGGGGGGGGCTTATAAACTGGAAGTGTCGATGAGTGGGAAGATGTGTGGGCAAAAAGGCGCGTGGAGGCGATTTTTAAGGGAAAAAGGCGCTGTGCACACACGTTGGTACACTCTAAGACACTCTCACACAGTCTCACATGCACTATGGGGGGGGGGGGGGGGGTTGGGGGGTTGGGGTGTGGGGGGGGGGGGGGGGGGGGGGGGTGGGGGGGGGGGGGGGGGGGTGTGGGGGGGGGGGGGTGTGCCGCCGCCGGGGTGCGGGGTGGTGGCTTGTTTCTTTGGTGGGGACGGGGGGGCGGGTTATTGTTGTTATTTGGCTTTACTCGTCCCAAACGTCACAAGCAAGATGCAAAGAAAAAATAACGACGAGGAAGTGCATAGAAACAACGCGAAGAGAGCAAAGCAAAATGAAAAGAAAAACAACAACACAAAATGCAAACTCACGAGATTCACCTTGTTTTTATATATATAGATCACCACGAGTTGACAATATCGATATATGCATATGCATGTTTTACAGTATACTATGGGGTACGAGTGGGAAGGAGGGGGATCGCTAGGATCCTTGGTTACCTCCCCCCAAGAAGCATTTTAGCATATTACGAAAAGTCGTCAGAGATGGTGCTGTGACAATTTGTTCTGGAAGTCCATTCCACACTGGGATAACCCTTTCAGAGAAGAAGTGCGCTCTGGTATTAGTGCGTACATGGGTCCTGACCAGCCTCCTACAATGACCACGGGTTCGCCTATCTGTACCAAGTGTGAAGAATGCGTTGTAGTCAATTTTAACCAGACCATTGAGCAATTTGTATGCCAAAACCAGGTCGAAAATTTTCCTTCTATTTTCCAAAGATAGAGTGTTTAAGATTTTGAGTCGCTCGGGATAGGTGTAATTTTGTAGGCCTGGAATGCGTTTTGTGAATGACCTTTGGACTCGCTCTATCATGTCTATGTAGGTTTGATAGGTGGGATTCCAAATTTCGCAGCCGTATTCAAGCTTTGGTCTCACATAAGTTTTAAACATACAGAAAAGAAAATCTCTGGTTTTTGTATCAAAACACTGAAAAATACGATAAGACACAATGAAGGCGGATTTTTGCATTGCTTGAATGTGCTCATTGAATTTTAAAGTGTCAGAAACCAATATGCCAAGGTCTCTGACCGTATTTTCAACGGGTAGCATAACATCATCAATTTCGTAACTATACTCTGGGTTGTTTCTGCCCATGTGGAGGACAGAGCTCTTATTTAGCGCCAATTTTAGTTGGTTCGCTGTAGACCAGTTTTTCACTGCCATTAGATCGGCACCAAGTGGGGCAAAATTCGGGTTGCTCTTGGGTGTGCACAGGTAAAGCTTACAGTCGTCCGCAAAAAGTTTCATAGAGGCAGAGACAACCTGAGTAGGTAAATCATTGATGTAGAGTAAAAATAATAAGGGTCCTAAAGTGGACCCTTGTGGAACACCACTGGTGACAGGTTCCCAGTTAGAGAAACAGTCATTGATATGGACTCGTTGGTAACGTTTACATAGGAAATCAGACAACCAGGTGTGCATATGTCCCCCAATACCATACGATCTCAACTTATGCATAAGCTTTGGGTGACTGACTGTGTCAAAGGCTTTGGCAACATCGAGATAGATGACATCAATACAATGGCCACTGTCTACTGCTTTTGTCCAGTCGTTGAAACATTCAAGCAGCTGAGAAATGGTTGATTTTTTATGCATGAAGCCATGTTGACTGGATGTAATTAATGAGCTCCGGTCAAAAGCAGCAGTCAGTGATTTGGCAATTAGTCCTTCCATCACCTTGCATGCAACACTGGTTAAACTGATTGGCCTGTAGTTGCTGACGTCTGAGCTTGAACCCTTGTTCTTAAATATAGGGGTAACGTTTGCCAACCGCCACTCATCTGGTAATTTGCCTAGGCGAAACGAAAAGTTAAAAATATGTGCCAAGGGTTCTGCCAGACCTAATCTCAGATTCTTAAATAAAATTGGAGGGAAGCCATCGGGGCCAGAACTAAGTTTGTTGGCAAGGGAGTTTAATGCATAGTATACCTCCCATGGGGCGAAATTAATTTCATTAGGCATATTCTCATGTCTTTGGATTTGGAACTGGGGTAGGACTCCATCATCCTCAATGAACACAGAAGCGAAAAATTTATTGAGGCAATCGGCTTTATCTTGGTCTCTAAAGGCCATGTTTCCAGTAGGTTTCTGCAGAGCAGGTATTGTCTGCCTACAGCGCATTTTCCCATTTACATATGAAAAAAATTTTTTCTTATTCTTGGAATTCAAAACTCTAAACTCGACTTTTGCATGTACTGCTTTTTTGGCCTCCCGGGCTAATTTGGCAGCGGCTAAATAATTCTGATACGCCTGAGCAGTATTTGACCTTTTATATTTGATGTACAGGTCATGTTGCCTCTTATGCAGTCTCCAAACTGAAGCAGGCCAATGAGGTTTTTTTTGGGGGTTTTGTTTCTGTTTGGTGATTCGAAGAGGCACATGACGCTGTATTAAGTCATTTAAAATAGCAGAAAAAGTCGACCATAGGATATTGATATCAAACATGCCTTCAAAAACGACTGACCAGTCATAAGTATTTATCAATGCATCCACCATAATTTCATAATTCGCATTTTTGAAGTCTCTAAATGTTTCAGGACTTGGATTTAGGAAGACATCCTCACCTACAGGCAAGAACCCAGTAATCGTATTATGGTCACACGTGGGGAGTGGGGGTAGGACCTGGACACCCTGTACAAAGGTTGGCTGGTTGCAGAAAATCAGATCTAGAATATTGTTTCCCCTGGTTGGCTGGAATACAAATTGCTCAAGACCTAGTTCGCAAACTTTTTGTAGAAACTGAGTTGTCAAACGACTAGCTCCAGGGGTAACAGTGTAGTCACCCCAGTTTATGTCCGGGAAATTAAAATAGCCAAATACAACAACAGGGGATCTGGTCTGCATGGCAGACTCAAGAAAATCGAGTAGGTTGGTGGTCAAGCCCGTGTACGTTGGTGTACGATAAACTAAGACTAGTCGGAAGGGGGCACCCTTTGTATGAATGTCCAACCAGAAACCTTCAAATGATTCGCAAGATTTTGAAGAGTTAGCAGGAATTCCGACTGGGAGATACCTTGGGATCATAGCGACAACACCCCCTCCCTTTCTTCCTAATCTATCCTGGCGGCAAATGACGTAGTCGTCGCATCTAGGCAAGACACTGTCGAGATCGTCGGGGCTTAACCAGCTTTCAGTCAGAAATACTAGGGGCAATTTACCACGCTCGTACTTATCTAGCTCAAAATGCAATTCAACTAGCTTACTATGCACTGAGCGTATATTGCAAAATAGGAAGGGTGCTCGGTTTACTTTACAAGTAAAGCCACCTAATAAAAATTCTGCAGTCTACCATTGATTTTTTCCTGTATTTCACCATTTCGAATGACGAGGAACCTGTTGGGGTGTTGGGCGCGCAGCTCCTTGAGGCGGTCGCGCAGCTTCTTGTCCGCCTCGCGCTGCATCTCGGTCATGTCGTCGCGGACGAAGAAGCGGGCGCCGGTCGCGTTGAGCTCGGCGTGGGCGTCACGCAGTCGCTGTTGGCCGGTGATGAGGGACCTCTTCGACCAGACGGAGTTGAAGAGCACCTTGAGAGGGCGCGGCTTCTGGTCGGTGCGCGGTTTGCCGAGGCGGAAGACGCGCGTCACCGACTCGGGGTCGCCCCCGCTCTCGGCGACCAGCTGCTTGACCTTGCCCGTGTCTGACTCTGCAGACTGGGGCCCGTCACCGGGCAAAAAGTGGACGACGGCATTGTTCTTCTTCTCCTTGCGCTCGAAGTACTCCTCGACGGCCGTGAAGATCTTGTCGAAGTCGAGAGAGGCAGAGGAAGCGGAGGAGGCGGGGGCGGCGCCAAGGTGGCGCTCGAGCTGCGCCATGCGCTCACCCAGCACCCTGTTCTGCTCGGCCAACACGCGGTTCTGCTCGGCCAGTTTCGTGATCAGGCCCTTGATGCCGCCCTCGCTGACGCCGCGGCAGGGCTTGCAGGCGTAGCAGAGTCCGGGGTTGGAGAGCAGGGCAGACTTGAGCTGCTGGGTCGTGAGCACGGGGTCGCAGCAGCCGCCGTGCAAAAGTCCGCCGCAGACGAAGCAGCTGATGCAATCCTTCCCCACCGGTTTTTTGCATTTTTCGCAGATTTTCGGTTCCGAGGGCGAGTCGCTAGTGGAAGCGGACCTCGCGGAGACGGCGGGGTTGGTCATTTGCCAGGAATTTTGCCACAAATCCGTTGAAAAATTGATTTTAATTTGTTTTTTCCTTTTTTTTCGACCTTTCACTCCTTACGCTCCTTTTCCGGCGGCTCCTGCGCTGCGTGCCGGAACCGCAGGGCTTGCTGCACGGGGACCAGGCAGTGAAGGCACCCATCCTTCCTCCTGTGGCGCCGCCGGAACAGCTGGGCAGTCGGTTGAGGGGACAGGAAAGCGTCTGGTCCTTGGGTCCCACGCAGTCGACGCCACCAGCGCAAACGCGCACTCTGCGGCGAGAGCCCACTAGAGACGAACGAACGAACGAAAATCGATAAACGCCCAAAAATGTGCAGAAACGCACGATTTCCTGGACAGTTCTTGGGACAGGTGGTCCAGGGGCCCCACTCTAGCCAGTGTGCCGGGCAGGGTCTGAAGCAGACGTTTGTGCGAGATTTGTTGCAGGCTGACAAGTAGAACACGCACACACCTGTTGTTGACGCAGGGAGCGCGCATTTTGTCCAATCCGGGACAAGGGCTTTGCAGGGGCTGAAGACAGACGCGCCGGCGGACCCGGTGGCCGCCGGGGCCGCAGGTGGAGCTGCACGCGCCGTACGCGCCCCACTCAGCCCAGAATGCCGACGCTGTTTCGAGGGACAGGGCAAACGCCAGCACCGCCAGCGAAGAAACGCTTAGAAGCCGAGGCATTCCGGCTTTCGAACTACTACTCTCAACAACAACGACAACTCTGGACTTTTGCTAACGATACACACCTCGAAGACTGCAGTGCAGTGGAAGAGTGGGTAGAGGGTGCGTTTTTATGATGGGGGGATAGTATTACGTGTGGATAGATCGTTGTCTGCTGAGCGGCAGTAAAGTAGTCCCTCCACGCATTCTCAATGGCGATAACCTCTGCGCCCCGCCGCTTTCTCGCATGGGTTCTGACTGCTGGCGTGGTGACGTCACAACTCAGAGCTTGAGCGTTCTTTGGTGCAAAATTGGGAAGCAGTGCATTTATGCGCAATGGACATGCGAGTTGTGTTGCACTTGCACATCAACAGCCACGGGTGCCACTGTTGCTTTGAGTTGCTGATACATGCATAACATACATACCACTCGATCGATGCTCAAATAGCTACACAACGATACATGGCAAAAGGCCTCGCATGCACATACAACATTTATGCATCAACAGACTGTCTGTTTGCGAAAATGGCGACCCAGCACCAATGGCAGAATTCATTCGATAGCTATCTGAATGAATGTACGGTCCAAACAGTATAATTGGGAAAGATCGGGAAAACCAACCCATTTTCGACCAAGGCATTAAACATGTACCGTACATACAATCACATCACGTCGCTATAAACACACCTTAATAGCACTGGGCATTTTGCGTTTTATCGTTTAAGCGTTGGGAGAAATTCTGCGGCCCCCGTTTAGACTAATGGCGTTCCGTCCGACACCCCCAACCCCCTAACCACCAACCCCCTGTTCTGCTTGTTTTTATAAAATGATGAGCACCTCGTGCGGCACGGTCGAGCGCGCGGGCGCGCGGGCGTGTGCGCCTGCATGTGCACGTGCGTGCGTGCCACGTGTGCACGTGCGTGCGTGCATGCATAAGCCTAAGCCGAAGCAAAGCCGAAGCGAGCCAGCCAGTCTTATGCGTGCGGCTCAAAGCACTGCCGCTAATTATCCGCCGTGCGTTGTGTCACACTGCGCAGTGCTGCATTTTTTTTTCTAAAAAGTACGAAACGGGGTTGGGGGAAATCTACTCGTGCGGGGCAATACGGTAGGAGGGGCAGATTTGGGGAGGGGGGGCAAGCTGAGCTTGGTCTCGTCGTAGCCTAAGCAAAAGCCTAAGACTAAGCCTAAGCAAAATCCTAGGCTTGAGCCTAATCCTCCCCCCCCCCAAGTAGATATCAATTGCCGCTCCCAAATCTGCCCCGCACGCGTAGATTTACCCGAAATTGGGGAGAAGGGGGGGGGGGGCTTGGGAGTTTTAAAACGGCACACCTCGTTCTGAGACCCCCCAACCCCCCAAGCCACCATTGTGCATGTTTTTATAAAACATGCAGCACAGCGCAGTGTGACACAACGCAGTGCGGATAAATAGCGGCAGTGTTTTTGAGCTGCTCTGATAAAACTGGCTGGCTCACCTAGGCTTGGCTTAGGCTTGGCTTAGGCTTAGGCTTAGGCTTCACTTATGCTTAGGCTTAGGCTGAGGCTTAGGCTATGGCATGCATGCACATGCATGTGCACGAGCACGTGCACACGCCTGCACCCACGCGCACTCACACGCACGCACGCACGCACGCACGCACGCACGCACGCACGCACGCACGCACGCACGCACGCACGCACGCACGCACGCACGCACGCACGCACGCGCACGCACGCGCACACGCTGGCACGCACGTATGCAGGGCGCGCACACACGCACGCACGCGCACGCACGCACGCGCACACGCTGGCACGCTCGTACGCACGCAAGCACGCAAGCACGCACGCACGCACTCACGCACCCACGCGCACGCACGCACCCACGCTGGCACGCACGCACGCACGCACGCACGCACGCCCGGACGCACGCACGCACGCACGCACGCACGCACGCACGCACGCACGCACGCACGCGCACGCACGCACGCGCACACGCTGGCACGCACGTATGCAGGGCGCGCACACACGCACGCACGCACGCGCACGCACGCACGCGCACACGCTGGCACGCTCGTACGCATGCAAGCACGCACGCACGCACGCAGACGCACGCGCACACGCTGGCACGTACGCACGCACGCACGCACGCACGCACGCACGCACGCACGCACGGACGCACGCGCACACGTATAGGCACGCACGCACACGCGCAATCACGCGCGCACGCGCGCGCACGCGCACACGCTGGCACGCACGTACGCACGCACGCCCACGCACGCATATGCATGTGCGTGCACGCATGCGCAGGCGCGCACGCTGGCACGCGCGTACGCACGCACGCCCACGCATATGCACGTGCACGCGCACGCACTTGAACACGGATGAATAATGCTGCATAAAGTTGGCAGAGATACACTAAAAACACTGCCACCATTTACCCGGCAATGCTTTGCGATGCGGCAAGATATAAAAACGGCAAGATATAAAAACGGCAAGATATAAAAATGCAAGACGGCAAGATATAAAAACATGCACCACGGGGGGTTGGGGGGTTGGGCGGTTGGGGAGTTGGGGGTATCAGAACGGTATTAGCCCTCAAAACGCAGTTGGCCGCTGTTTATTGATTGCTCTGCAAATTATTGTTTACTCGTGAAACGACGATAATTTTCAGCGGAATTTCGCCCAATTTTCAAACTTTCGCAGTTGACTTTGACACATGTCTCATTTTCGCGCAAAGTTTCCGAAAGTATCTAAGGTTATCGACAGCAGTACAGACACGTGCGATAATGCTGATGTTTTTCAAGATGAAGTCAGTGATGAGGAAGAATTCAATTCAGGTTTTCTACATTGTTATATGATTTTTTTGTAAGATGTTTATCAGCTTTAGAAGATCCAGCTTCGAGTAGCTGTCAACAAAGTTTTGGAACAATTAAAAAGCGGAAAATTGGATTTTCGCCGCAGAAGGGCGCCATTGGTCGAATTTCGGAAGATGGCACTGAAATTGATCCCGATGAACCATTTAAAGTTGTACAGGTTGCTGTTGATTTTTATTTTAAATTTGTATGGCGCACGCTTTTTATGACAGCCCGTGAAAATTATGCCGGGATGGCGAGGGGGTGGGATAAACTGGAACTATGTTTTGCATTGGAATTTATCTCATAATTTTCTTTTTCACGTAAACAACACTGAAAATCGCAATTGTGACCAAGAACCTTGAAGCCTTTTTTGCTGGTACTGTTGGTTAAGCCAAAAGGTAAATAAAAGATTTAGCATTTCAGGCGGATTTGCGTTTTCTTTTATACTTCTTAACTAAACTACATTTAAATGAAAAATGACGCCCTGTTGTTGTCCCAGCTGGAGGTAGTGCAGATGGAGGAGCGTCGGCTGCAAGAGGCCGAGCACAGGGCGTTGTTGTTCCTCCACTGCTATCACAGCAAATTCTGGCTGGTCAGGCCACTGGTCGACATGTTGCCCGAAGTGGTCATTGACGAGCTGATTGCGGTATTCACCAAGTACAAGCCACCGAGTGGGTTTCGGAGCTTGACAGCAAGGAGGCTAATAGGGCTTGAGCCCCCAACCCCCCAACCCCCAAAGCCTAAGCCTTAGCAAATGCCTAAGCTTAAGCAAAAGCCTAAGCCTATGCAAAGGCTAAAACTATGCCTAAAGGTTTGGGGGTTGGGGCTCAAAACGCAGTGTGCCGGCAAGGACGGTGGCTGTTGTTGTTGGATTAGGGGCAACGCTGCGAGGCCGTCAGTGGCTACGCTACTACAGCGCACCTAGCTCTGTGACTGACTGAAAAAAAGCTCCATGACTGGATGCGATGCTTTCCCGCCTAGAGCCGTCTATGATTGGCCAAAGAGACTCGGAAGGACGCCGTCTGTAATCGAGGGCGGCGACAGCACGAGAAAATCCATTGATAGGGAAAGACCCGTCTTTGTGGAGGCCATCGAGAATCGAACCAGAACCGTACGCGCAAGAGGCCGATTCTCTACCACTAGACCATACGCTGCCCCAGTGGGGTGACCCACAACGCGTATTGAAAAATTCAACTGGTGCTGGGTTTCCCCCCAATATTCCCTCGTCCATAAATGTAGCTGGGGGGGGGGGTGTGCTTGCCCCAGCTTCGCTTTCGAAAGTCTACCCCCCCCCCCCCTTAAAAAACCTGGTTACATGTATCAGGGCATACACTATTTTTCTTATTACCTTGTGTGGTGCCGTCTATCCAGAGCGAGTTGTATCAACACAACGCACCTACCCCACTACCACTGCTACTACTTACACACAGACATCTTCTAACCTCTTTCCCACGCATGTTTAGAGGCCTACCGCTCGTTCAATAGTCGCAAAGTGATCGCCGACTGCATCCCACCCGTTTGTCACCATTTCAACACGGACATCGTTTTTCTAGAGACCAGCAAGCGCTTCAAGGTATCGTCTAGTGTACGTTTTTAATTATCACATTTCTTTTTTGACTAACTTTTGTTTCCTTTCTCGGATTGTTATGAAATTTGGAATACTTAGGCTCAAGACTTTGGGATTTTGTCTGAAAATGAAAAAAAAAAAGAAAAAAGAAAAAAAATGTTATGCGAACTTGAATCCTCTTGGGGGTTGGTAATTGAGTGGGCGAGGAGGGCTATAGTCACGATTCGAACGATTTAGTTTGTAAAATCTGCCCAAAAACGACACATCTGATTTGGAGTGTCATAACTCTCGGAATACTCAACCGAATTCGACGATTCTTTTTTCAGACAAAATCCCAAAGTCTTGAGCTTAAGTGTTCCAAATTTCATAACAACCCGAAAAAGGAAACAAGTTATTCAAAAAAGAAATGTGATAATTAAAAAAAATCCTTTAGTTGGGGGGTTGGGTGTGTGTTGAAAAAAAATAGTGGGGAGGGTAACCCCCAGTGGCGTAGCCAGGGCTTGATTTCGGGGGGGGGAGTCCAATTTCGGCCAAATTCTCAATTTTGCAACAGGGCCCTGTCGAATTTTTTGGACATTGTGCCATTTCGGCTGGGGAAGCTTTAGACACTCTCTCATCCAATCTGTTTACACGCTTTGGGCTCGTTTGTCTGACTACATTCACACCAAAACGTTAGCAATGTTGTCAAAACGGTCGATTTCCGGGCTCAAAGTAGCGCCGCAGGCAAATTTTTTAGAGTAGGGTAACGGACTTTCACGGTTTTTAATGCAAAACAATGCGCCGCAGGCGAAAATTTGGCTATTTAGTGTCGTTTTCATCATTATTTGAATTGAAATTGAGAAAATGCCCAGATTGGCACTTTTGCAACAGAGGGTACCAAGTTAAAAATATTTTACCTTCGGAGAATTTCGGGGGGGGGGGGGAAGCTTCCCCCTCCCCCCCCCCTGGCTACGCCACTGGTAACCCCCAACCACTCCAGGTGATAGGTATGCTTCACTGTCTTGCGCCCTATTCTGGAGTCTCACAGCGCTCGTTTCTGTAATTCTTGCCTTTGTCTTTTTCTTTTCCATCTTCTTTTTTTGCTAACCTTTGCACTACTTTCAACAGAAGACGCAGCACTACAAGATTCGCGAGCGCCTCTACGAGCGCGCACGGGCGGCCTTCGGCGACAGTAAATTCTGGGCCAATGCCATACACTCTGTCGTCAACGAGCACAATGCGATCCGATTCAAGCAGCGCCACAGGCCGCACGCGTCCCCTGCTGAGGTCGGTACGAACGTTCCTGGGGGTTACCACTACGACAATTTTTAACCCCCCCCCCAGAATTTTTCAAACAGGTGTTCCTATGTGCATTTCTGCTAGACGATATTTACCACGTGTCTGTGTTGTGTAGTGTTCTTCACTTACACTAGTGTCCACGTTCGTCTTACTACACTAGCTTGTCAAGCGTTTATGAGGAATCGTGTTGTTTTTTCACTATTCTTTTTCGGATGATTCTACTGTTGTAGTTTTGAATTTTTGTTATTTCAGCTCGTGGCGCCCCTCTTAGAGGAGTCTCCGGGAGTGCTGGCTGAAGAGTCGATTGAGGCGGAGACTGAAGGTGAGTGTTGCAGGCTCATAGCACATGTACACTCACATCATTAACGGCTGCTTCACTGGCAGACGTGCTTATACATTACTTCCCGGAGCTGCACAGTGGTGACCCTGTCGAGCAGGACATCAGCCCTCCTCCCTCATTGACCCTCGAGCGCCCTGGCCAGGAACCCGGAGAGGGTCTAGAGGGGCAGGGTGAACACCTTGATCAGGACCATCACCACGGTGGTGGTGCTGCAACTGCATCGCCTGGGCAAGTGTGGCTTGCAGAGGTCGACAATGCGAACACGTCGCAAACGCAAGATGAACAGTTGGTCGCAGACGAGCAGCAGGCCTGGCCCATTTTCGCGCAACAAGCGCTCGGATTTGAGGACGTCGACAGATACATTGTGAGACGAACAATGCAGTGTTGTTGTTGGACTAGGGGCAACGCTACGAGGCCGTCAATGGCCCATATAGCTTAGCCTCCATGACGCCTGCCTGTCTGTCTAGAGCCGAACAATTAGCCAAAGACAGTCGGAAGAACGCCATTCGGAACACGCGCACACACACACACACACGCACGCGCACACACGCACGCACACACACACGCACGCGCACACACACACGCACACGCACGCACGCGCACACACGCACGCACACACACGCACGCGCACACACGCACACACACACGCACACACACACGCACACACACACACACACACACACACACGTAGCCAGCCGAATTTTAGCTGTCCACCAATTTGGACCCCAGCCACGTGTGTCGGTCCGTGCCAGCGGTTTGTGGTGCCAGGCAAGCCACCTACATTGTCGATACCTCTTACTTGGATGACATTAGAGATATCTACGTCGATTGCTATGGTATGTGCATGCGTGCCTGCTTGGCTACATCCATGTTTGTAACTGAAGGGGGTACCCTGCCCAGAATTTTCCAACCCAACCCTCCCCCCCCAGGGATTTTCTAAAGGATTTTCAACCTATCGAACACAAAAGTGAGTAAATATTGGTGTTTATTCAGTACTTTTAAGTTAAATAACCCTATTTAAACCTTATTTAGGCCCATGCTTGACCGAACCGCACCTATTTCTGCTCTATTTGGGAGAAAAATCGCTACTCTCCATTGTCCTCTCCCCCTTCTACCGGCCATTTACCCTCCCCCCCACTTTTAAAGACCCGGTTGGTTACAGGTATGCTTGGCTCTGTGTGGCTGCTGTTTGCCTGAAGTAATTCACGCGAAATTTTCGCCTCAGGCAAGTGGGGCAAGTCCATTGGCGTGCACAGTCACTTCTACACCATTGGCGGTCGGATGGCCGATGGGGCCGCGGTGTTCGAGCGCGTCAACAGCAGAGGTCGTTGACATTTTGATTGAAGTTTCGAAATCGGTGAAATAAAAATAAAATAATAGTAATTTGGCACGCCCAGGCAAGCCGTGCGAGTCGCTCAACTACCAGATCCGCGTGCGACAGAATCGCTACAACCACCCGGATGCCGATAGGAAATTCGTGAAAATGACCTACGTGGCGACCGACAGAGAGGGCAGTGTGCTCAGGTGCTTAACTCAGCTGAAAAGCACTGAAAAACTCCAACATTTACTCACTTTTATCGTTTTGGACATGGTGAAAGTTCTTTGGGAGAATTCTGGGGGTAGTCTCCACTCCAAGCCCCCCCCCCCCCCAGTTTACAGTATCCTCATACGATGCAGTGTCATTGGTGGGTTTCGAACCAGTGGATTGTTAGTCCGTCCCTCTACTATCCACCACTCCACACGCGCGACAACGACAAAAGTAAGGCTTCCGGCTCGAATATGATCTATAGCTTTATGTTGGTGCGTTCAAATCACTGGTGAAGTCGCGCACTTTGGTCTTGGGTGGGTGTCTACTCTAGCGGAGGGAGGGACGTACTGTTATGGGCATCAGTGGCGTAGCCAGGGGGGGCAGGGGGGCGCTTGCCTCTCCCAACATTTTCAGAGACCCGATTTTTTTCCAAAGGGGGTAGGTACCCTTACGAAAATTCCCGGTTAGACACAAGCCGCTGTCTTGCCCCTCCCAAATCCAAATCCTGGCGGCTACGCCACTGATGGGCATATATGTGAGCGTGCATTCGTCCATCTTGCAGGTACGCAGCGGTCACGTACAAGTGGCTGACGGAACCTTTCGCGTTCACTCCCTCCGCTCACGGCAATGCGAAGCACGACTCGTCCCGCAGTCGCCCGCACCTGCGCACCAAGCCCTCCGTTCTCTACAAACTGAAAATGAACGCCCTCCTTGGCGTCAGAGGACGCGAAGCGGTGCGTCTCTCAATTTTGGTGCGGAAAGCTTTGTAAGGGAATTGCAGTTTGTTTTGTAATAAACGCTGCTTTAAGTTTGCTTGGCTCTCCTGTTGTGGTCTCAGATTTTTGCTCAGAGGCACCGTACAAAGGGCTTTTTCATTTCGCATTTAGCTAAACAAAATATACCATTTTTTAGTACAAGATTGTGTGTGTACGAGTTTTTTTGGCAGCAAATTTGCATAACTGTGCTCCGAAGCGCGCCCTTGTTAGAGGGTGGGGGGGGGGGGGGGTGTTTCAACCCTTCCTCTCTACCCTGGGCATACATAGGAGGGGTGGGTGGGCCAGTCGAATTGAACAGGGTGTGGGGGAGGGCGTTCTTTGGAAGATTCATGGTAGTTTGCTCATTTGTATCGAGATTCAAGTCTAATCACACAAATGGCTTGAGTGTAGTAGTGCTTGTTGCTTCACTACAAAAGTCCACTCATCTTTCCCATAACTGGGTCAGAGCGAGTGTGTGTGGGGGGGGGGGGGCATACCTGTAACCGGGTCTGGAAGAGTGGGGGGGGGGGGTAGCTGGCCGATTTTGGGTGGGGGGTCTCTGGAGCAAAAAGTGTGGGGTAGCTGGCCATTTTTTGACTTATACTTATACTTTTTGGCCAAAATGGGTATAAATAGGCTCTAAACAGTGTTATTTAGATGTTTTATGGTCATATAACACTGAAAAACACCAATATTTACTCACTTTTATCGTTTTAGACAGAGTGAAAATCTCTTGGGAAAATTCTGGGGGTCGGGGGGGGGGGGAGTTGGGTGGGCGTTGGAAAAATAGTGTGGGGCCCCCAACCCCCACCCCCAGTTTCAGGTATGTTGAGTGTAACAAAAAGAGGGGGATCCGACACTGGTACTTTTTGGTCAAACAAAAGGGTGTCTAAATAGTCTTGTTTAGCTGTTCTATGGTCATATAACACTGGAAAGAACTGAAATACACAAATATTTATTAATTTTTCCATTTTGGGTGGTGAAAATCCTTCTGGAAAAGTTCTGTGGGTTCAGGGCTGGGTGTGTGTTGGAAAATTAGTGGGGGCTGGTCTGTGGTCTGGTGCTCCCCTCCCTCCAGCTACACATGACCTTTACCTGAATTCCATCTAAACAATTCTCATTTTCAGTACAAGAGTGTGCATGCGGGCCAGGCATCAGCACCGGATGGCCCACCTCGACTTCTCACAGAGTCTGACTTGCCTCGCAGTCTGGCACAGACACACAATGCCACCTATAGAGCACGCAAGGAGGCTCTGCCTGGCTATACGCCCAAAAAGCTGGCAACGAACAGAGCTGCCAGAGAAAGACAGCTCAGAATTCAGTGGAGGGAGTCAGCGCATAATGAGGATGAGCAAACTTGCCCCAGCAATAACAATAGTAACAAACAGCAACAGTTGGAGTTCCTGGGAGAGCTGCTTGAGGAACGGCAGCAGCAAGTGCCATTTAGCTGAGTGCGGTGGATGTCAATACTGTTATACTCTATGTCATACTGTTGTAAGCCTAGTTATAAGCCTAGTATGCTATACTGTTCACTGAATGCAAACATACCTGTAACTGGGGTGGGGTTTTGGAGGTGGGGGTGTTTCCCCCCCCCAGGTGCTGAGTTTGACCCTACCCACACCCATACCTGTAACCGGGTCTGGAAGAGTTGGGGGGGGGGGGGTAGACGGCACTTTTTGGGGGAGGGGGTGGCTGGCCATTTTTTGAGTTATACTGGTACTTTTTGGTCAAAAATGGGTATAAATAGGGTCTAAACAGTGTTATTTAGCTGTTTTATGGTCATACAACACTGAAAAGCACTGAACTACGCCAACATTTACTCACTTTTATCGTTTTAGACTGAGTGAAAATCCCTTGGAAAAATTCTGGGGGGGGGGAGGGTTGGGGGGGGAGTTGGGTGGGTGTTGGAAAAATAGTGCGGGGCCACCAACCCCCCTCCCCCAGTTACAGGTATGCCCACACCCACCCCCAACCCACCCCCACCTAGAGCTACAAACCGAAATCGGTATATACCGAAATTTCGGTATATACCGAAGAAAATGGTCGGTTTCTGTACATACCGAAACCGAAAATACCGACGCAAATTTTTCGGTATTCAGTATTCGGAATTTTTTGGGATTTTTGATGTTACAAAACGCGATTCCAGTGGTTTAGGGCACGTGATTTGTGCCAAGAATAGGAATAAACGTAGGCCAAAAATCGCGATTGGCGTTAACTTCTGATTGGGGCTTTGCTGCGCCGCGAAAGCAATGCTGAGGCAGTGGAAAGGGGTACAGCGGCTGCTCTCCACAGGCAGTATAGATTGTTTGACTACATGCCAGTTGTTTGTCGCTCGAAACCAATCGACACTGCTCCCTATAATTTTGTCAACAAATCAGAGTCAGCGCGTCAATGCCTGACCCCTAATACTTATTACTCTGTTCACAGAGTTGGGAAGCGCTTGTACAGGGTACATACATTGTAGATAGCTGACCGATTGTTTGTAGCCTAGCCACTATCATGCGAGGGGCTTTTTTTCATCAGTGGGCCTGATCTGCAGTGATCGACAAAAAGTCGCTCTGAATGGTAGCAAAGCCAAGCAGCTTCTCTAGTCTTCTGCAATGCTTTCCTCAAGTACCTAGGAGGCCTAGAATGAGATACTGGCGAAAAGCGAAGAGCAAGATGGCAATTTGTGCCATCACACACACTTATATCTAAATACCGAATACCGAACTGAATACCGACAATACCGAAATTATCAGATGCGGTATATACCATACCGAAAAATACCGGCCATTCTCAATTTCGGTATATACCGATACCGAAAATACCGAACATTTGGTCGGTTTGCAGCTCTACCCCCACCCCCGTTGAACCCCCACCCAGCCCCTCTCCAGACTTTTTGGAAACTTTCTACTACTTGCTTTAATGAAGAGTAAATGTGTTTTATGCAGTGTTTTTAAACAAAAATCGATCCAAAAGTACCTATATTGCATTATTTACAGTGTATTTTGACTAAAATGTACCTATTTTCCTTTTTTGCATTTTATTTTTGAAAAAAAATGGACCAAAATGTGCCTTTTTTTCCTTCCCCCCCCCCCCCCCCCCCCTCCTCCAGTTTTTACCACACCCTCCAGGTCCAATTCCTGATTACAGGTATGAATGCAAGTTAATTGATGATAATCACTGTTGTGTGTGGTATTGGCAATGGCAATGTTGATGACGAAGAAGAACTGTGTTGAAACGTCTCTGTTGTGCTCATTGCTGCCTCATGCATTGGTGGCTCCTAATGTTGGCTGTTGTGCTGTGTGCACAATGATGAAAGATTTGTCGAGCTTCCACAATGAGCTTTTTATTTAACTGGTTGTAAACCATATACTTTGTTGGGTGGGATGGTGCTCTCTGGCTTATCAGCTCCCAATAATCGATCAATGGAAACCCATAGCAGACTAGCAGTCTACTTAGCGCAGGGCAGTGGCTTGTCGATGACAGTGGCATCATCAGCAGTGTCTTGGGCTGCCACACTCTGAACAGGAGTTCAACTACCACCCTCAGTCAAAGAAACGTTTAGAGAGTGCAAACTGCAAAGTATAATGCACAAATACTGTAAATCCTCCATTAGTGCCCTTCCCAATGGCGGACCTACCAATAGTGTCACTATACAGAGAAGCGAAATAATGGTGCCCCAATCATACATATTACTGGGTTTTTGATTGGGGGTCAGAGAATCCTGTGGGTATGGGGCTGTGGGGCACTGCAAGAAATTTTTGAGGGGGGGGGGGGGGAGGGGTCCGGAGAGACATTTTTAGACTAAAATGGGGTTTATGCACAGTTCGTGCAGTTCAAGAGTATAGTGAATTGCTTTGTGTTGTTAAAACTGACTTTTTAACTAATCATATTTTAATTAAGAAGCCAAAGGACCTATTTATCAATTTTTTATTAAAAAAGTATTTCTCAAACACGGGTTTAACAATTTTTAATTTTAACTGTACTTGTAATGTACTTGAAAGTATAGCATCTTGGGAGCTGTATTGGAGGATTTATGGTAACTTGCGATGGGTTTTTGGCGAATAAACCAATGACCTGACCTGGGTTTGTTTGAAGCCAATTGCATTGCCTTCACGTCCCGTGTTGGGTTGACCCCAGCGAGTGTCGCCGTTGACCACTGTTGTACGGGCCTAGGATGTCCGAGTGTGGAACGAGTGCATACTGTGCGTACAATCTCTACTGTATACCAAACTTGTATAGTGAAGAGATCTCTGTTGGTGCAATCTCGCATTTTGTAGCTTTTGGTATGGTTGTGGTAATCGTAACAACAGTAGAAACTGGTAGCGGTAATCAATTTCAATTTTAATGAAAAATTACTGCATTTTAATGGACCCTTAACAGTTGTGCGGGTGTGGTGAATTTTTTTGTGGATAGCGGACTGTCTGTTGCTTTTATGCTAATTTCTCTGTTCGGAAACAAGACACTTCTATTGCTTGCATAAAAATCAGCTACTCTACTGCATGTATGTGTTGCATTGGAATAGGATGAGTAGCTACCCACACAAATGGTACCTACACAATCCTCCAATAATTAATTCTCTTAACCCAAGCATTCGCAGTCGCCTTACTGGCCTCCACTGTGTTGTCGATGGCGTTGTCTTTGGTGTTGTGGGCGTGGTCATCTCTGCCCTGCGCTTCTTTTCTACCTGGGCTTTACAGTCCTCGTAGCATTTCTCATGGAACTTGTGATGTGCAGGCTGTGCCATCCCAATCATTCTCTTTTTCAATGGATTGTATGCACAGCAGTCGGGCAGACGCTTGAAGTTGCACCAGGCGTTCATGTGCATGTTGGACATTTCTAAATGGAATGGCATGCGCGAGTGGCGTGTCGAATTGCCGCAGACTCAGTTTTACTTAGGTATGACAGACCTACTACTGTAAATCCTCCAATACAACCCCCCCCCCCCGCTCCAATAGTGCCCCCCTCCAATAGTGCCCCCGGGTAAGGAGAGGTTGAAAAATAGTGCCTGCGGCCACTATTGGAGGATTTACGGTAAGTAGTTTCCCATGAAATCTATACTCAATCTTCATTGCGGTAGTTTTCTATGGTTGTTCTTGCGGTAGTTTGCCTACGCTCTCCATTTGGACGTCCATCGTGGTCACAGAACAGCGTTCGCTGGTACTGAAAGGTCTTCTCTTCTTGTTTGTCGTCCTCCTTTCCCTTATTCGATTCGATTGCGGAGTCACTTTTGTAGTAGCGCAAATTGCAACCTTTCTTAGCGCAGTTCGCACTGAAAGGTCATTTTGGAACAAGTTGGTAGGCGTGCGCTCTTAGTGCGAGCTCGTGTGACACAGCCGATGCAACGGGCAATATACCATACCTGTAGACTTGAAAAAAACAAGGGTTTTTGACGTGGGGGGGGGTGGAGGGTCCGAGATCATTCTGGGGGCGGGGGTGGGTTAAGCAGATTTTAAGGGGGAGGGGTGTGAGAAGGAAAAATGTGCCTACGATAAATAGTGTCTACTGAAATAGGCACTTTTTGTTCAATAATGTATTAAAATAATAATATATAATCAAATCAAAATAATAATAATAATATAATATCAAATAAATAGGCTAGGTATATAAATAGCGTTATTTAGCAGTTTTAGGGAAACAAAACACTACAGTTTTAGACAAATTTAAAACTTCAGAAGAAAAAATTATATTTTTTTTGGGGGGGGGGGGGGTTGGGGCGGTGGTTGGGGAGGGGTAAACTTCTGACTGCAGGGGTGGCAATCTTCCCCCAACCCAGTTACATGTACCTATGTATGCTTTTCAGTGGTAATGAATGGTGAACTTAAAGCAGCTATGCATGACTTAAAGCAGCTATGCTAATTGAGGCCGACGCCATTCACCTCTGCATCAAATTGGCCTTTGGCCAACAATTCATGTGATTGCACCAGTCCAAAGGGTGTGGAGGAGGTTGATACGCTTTGACGAAACTCCCACTGTTGCCCGCCAGCAGCGAACACGAAGCTATCGCTGCTAGTGCCAAAAACCTCATTCTGCAGTAGCTGTGCCGGATAGTAGGCTGTTATTGCGTTTGTTGAGAGAGACAGTGTTGTGCACGCGCGCGCATGCGCGTGCAGGTATGTGTATGTATAGGCTGGGAAATCAAAGATGATCGTCTCGTTCGGATGCGAAATCGTGTCGGCGACAGCTTGCCCAGCACCCACGCAACAGCCTCGACATTGTATTGGGAATCTTCTTGCCTCGGGTTCTGGTTTAATCGATTTGATAATGGGTCGACGATGATGTGGCAGGCGTCTTTGATCGAGAAGAACACGCGGGGATGGGTGGGCGTGCCGCTATGCGAATGGGAAGGGCATATGTACGACGCGGCTGCAACTCGTGGCGACACGCGCGTGTGTATGTGTGTGCAGTGTGACCTGAAGTGGCGCCTGATTCTCGGTAGGGCGTTGATCGGGCGGCTTCTTGTCCCGCCGCGCGCATCGACGGACGCGCTGTGGGACCGGTGGGAGGAGGAATCCCAGCCTTACAGACAAGTCTATATAGCCAAGGTAGGATCGAGTACGGAGCGTTTGTGGTTGCCTTCGCCTTGCCCGATTGGACGGGCTGCTGACCAAGGCAAGGCCGGGCCGCGTGGGACGACGGGGCGTCCAATACTCGAAGTGTTTGAGCGAGAGATAGCAATTGCAGTCGTGTATGTGGGCACGCACGCCACACAGACGAGAAGCGAACCTTGCTGGAGCGAGAAAATTGTGTGCGTGTGGGTTCCAGTGCGATGCTCCAGCACCTACCAACAACAGTGCGCCGCGAGCTCACGGCCGCCATTGGCCTGCACGAGGTCGCCAGCTGTCGCCTCGCTTGCCGCCCACTGCGCGCCCTCTACGACGCCGAAGACGCGTGGATCCAGCCGCTCATCCTCAAGATCGTTCTGCATCCTGAAGTCTGTGCAATTTTTTTCTCGCAAATACCCTACCCCAAGCAGACATGACATTTTGTTCGAAGGCAGCTCCTGTGCAACGTCATTTCAGAGCGTCATCACCGCGATGGTGTCCGCAAGAGGCGTGCTCTCAAAGGCCGAAGAGCGGTGGAGGGACGCCCCGAGGCCGCTGGGATTCGCTCGCGCCGTCGACGCTGCGGCAACGGCATTGCGCGTACGTTGCACATACATATGTGTATGTACATGTACAGACACGTAGGTACATGTATGTACATCGTCATGGGATGGCTCTGCAAAGCACCGCTGTGCGTGCAGCGCATGGCCCATTGGTAAAGAATCGTGTTCTTGCGCGCTCGGCTCTGCGATCCATTCTTCATGGATCCACAAACGAGAGAATTTCCCTGTCAATAGATTTTGGCTGACGTGTACATGAATGTCATTGGCAGTCGTCATGGCTAGTGCTAGTGGCTCTAGACGGGACGGGTCGGTATGAATTATGATACTAGGGCACCATATGGGCCATTGACGGCCTCCTAGCGTTGCCCAACAGCCAAACAACAACAACAACAAGCACCACTCTCCAGCGGATCTTCTCCCAGTCATGGGACATGCGGCAGGCGGCAGGCGACACTGGCGGGACGGAGGAGCTGCCGTTTGCGATGAGCTGTCTGGGCCGAGTGGGTCGATCGCTGGCCGAGCTCACCGTCTCAGCACGCAGACCGCTGGGAGACGCGGTCGTGCACGCCACCAGTGTCCAGGCCACGCGGCTGCTCGAGGCCGTCGAGTGCAGCGTCTTCACGAGGTGCGGCGGCCTTCTTTTTCTCCGGAACCATACCTTTTGTTCTGCGCTGAATAGTAACATTCGCTTGCTTGAGTGGTTTTCTCCGGAATTCGGCGTAGGGCGGAAGTATGTACGTACAAAAAAATTGTCAAAATCTGCCAATGCAGCAGTGAGGCACGGTAACTGATCAAAGTTGGGAAATCCACCGCGGTGGGACACCCTGTACAGTAGGAAGGACTCCAGATAGAAATCCCAATAATTCGCAGTCTCACCAGTAGATACTAGGGATGAGCACGGGCCTGCACATCTCGGCCCGGCCCGCCAGATAGCCCGGCCCGTCCCGGCCCGGTCCGCACCCTCAAAACGAAGGCCCGGCCGGGCCCGCAAAACGGGCTTGGAATTCCGGCCCAGCCCAACCCACGGGCCGGGCCGGGCCGGCCTGGCCCATGCTCATCCCTAGTAGATACATATTCTGAGCATTCAGACGTCTGCTGCCTCGACCTCCAGTGTCCATTCTTCCCATGGCGACCGGCGACTTCGAGCGTACAGTACACATTGCGAACTCTCGGCCAACCGTTGACGTTGCGCGCGTCACCGTGACGCATTCTTCGTCCAGGTGTGACGTGGGAATGTACCAGCGGAAGACACGATATCAAGTGGTCGATGTTTACCTGACCGACGTCGCGGCAGAGTTCCAACATCCCACGAACTGGTCTCTGACTGAGCTATCCCTGCCAGGCGTCACCCTCACGAGTGCAACCCTCCCAGGAGGCGACGCTGTGTCGGTCTGGGGTTCGCATGCATCCCAGGCACTGCAGGGAGTGGCGCACACGCTCAAGCGTCTCCTCGTCATGGACTTCTGGTGCGTGCCTCACCGGTCGGCTGGATTGCTGCTGGAACTGCCAAAGCTGCAGTCGCTATTGGCCCGCGGACTCGTGTGCACGTGTGCCGCCACTGGAGATGTCAATGGATTCTCGGAGGTGGGCCGTCTTGCCCCGTCTCTCCGCCAGCTCATTGCAAGCGTGGCCATTGTCCAACCGAGTGGACAAGGAGACTATGCATTGTCGCTGAGTGGCTTCCTGGAAAGGCTCGGCTGTCTGGAGCTGCTCGACGTCTTCCACTGTCACGGAGCACTGACTGTGGACCAGTTTGAGTGGCCTGCGAGTCGGAACCGCCTCATCATCGTCAAGACACCGGAAGCCATCCCTGCCAGTTGGAGCATGGCCACTTCCATCGGGGGCGACAACGTCACCTTCGCTCATGAAGTCTGCGACGTAAAGTGGAGGCATGATCTTGAAGCAGAGCGTAGCCAGCTAAGAATGCAGCAACACATCAAATATATTCTCGCAGCAATTCCAATATAAAATAATACTGGTTGCTGGGCCCGTATGCTGACAACGTGGATTAGAGCGCTTTGAATCGAATTAAAGTGTTAGGTCCCACTAGCTGCTTCGAACTCAGGACTCCTGCTTGCAAAGTGCTCCAAAGTGGTTCAACATAAATTTGTCTCATGAAATAATGTTGAGAATACTCAGTTGTACATGATGAATCACTGCAATGATGAAACTGCAAAGTGTTGGAATGCAGGTCAACCAACGAATTTGCATGAATGCTAAAGAAAGAATTGCTTGTAACACCTACTCTGGTTTTAAAATGAATTTCATCAACACAACCGCCACGTAAATTGGACACATGCACTGAGACTCATTTGCAGAAGTTTTTTTATTTTATTTTCATATTACAGCCTCTGTGGTGATGCTGTGGGGGCAGAGAATTGGCTCTTCGGTGTGTCCGTTTGTATGTGTTGTATGTCCAAAAATGTTTTGCTCTCGCAACCCAACATGAACAATCCAAAACACGCACAAAATGCGCACACAAAAAAGACAGTGAACCGATGCAAGGGGAGGGGGGGCTGTGGGGAATGGGAGAGCCTGCAAATCGTTTACCCAGCCCAGAGGCTCCCAAAGGTCGAGTAGCTCAACGACCAATGGGGGGGGGGGGGGTTGGGGGCGAGAATAGACAGGGATTTTTGCAGTACTCTTCCACATCACTACTGCACTGCTTTTACATTTGGGTCCCTGTATAACGCAAATCTTATGGCACTTCTTGGCCCCGGGTGGCACTAATGGAAGATTTTCGGTATCAGGGTGTACGCGTCAGCGTACAACCCTAATATGTGAGCACTTACGCTCGCGAGAATACGGATTTCCGATCGCCAATAACTTTTGATTGCCTGAACCGATTTCGAAGCGCTATGGCGCAAGAGAAGCGCATTCATCGGGGGACCGTACATGCCACAGCGCATTGCAGTATTACTGCGCGTTAGGGGGAAACGCCCAAAAATGTTTCGAAAACGTGGGTTTTTTTTATTTTTCGTGTTCTCCACCCAGTTTTTGGACCACGGACCACAACTCGATAATGCTGCATCCAATTGGACTGAAACCTGGCACGTCTATGGAATCCGCGGCAAAAACTTTGCCCTCTAAAGGACGAGTGCTTACGTCTTACCAATCTTGAGTTATTGCCAATTTTATGCGCATTTTCGGACATTTCGGTCGTTTTTTTGGCCAGTTTCTACCAAGAGTAAATCTCCAAAAAGTGCCGAGTAAACCCCCAAATATTTTTTGAGTTTCGTGAACAGTTTCACAAAGTGAGTCTAGGACGCTTGCCAGACTTTCAGATTTCACACCACATAATGAGATATTCGCAATTAAAAACGCTCGCTCGTGACTTTGGACAATTGGACCAAATTGGATGCACAAAAATGACACCCCCCATTATACTGATAACGGAAAATGGCGATATTTCGGTGTGGTTAGGTCGGATGGCATAAACATCAATAATAAAGTTGATCACCCTTTGATGGAGATCATTTCATTCCTTGAAGTCAACAGGATCCGACGCACCAAAATATTTGCACTTCCGGAATAATCGATAGATATCGATATGGGTAGGTCGGATCACTTTGGCTAAAACACGGAAGTTGACCGTCTGCACGTGTAGATCATTTTGATTCTTTACACCGCTATGCTCCGACGAAGCAATATGGCACTGCAGATGTGCACGCATGCACTCACACCATCAAATTGGCTTCTTGACAAAACAACTGGATGTGGGTACGTCGCATCACTTCAGCTAAAACACAAAAGTTGACCGCCTAGTCATAGCGATTATTTTGATTCTTTACATCACTATGCTACGATGCAGCAATATAGCACAACTGCACGCGCACGCACGCACGCACTCGCACGCACATAATGTAGCACCTATGTACAATGTATCGCCATTACCGTATCATTTGAATACAGCTATTGCCCCCCTCCCCCCGAAGAACATCTCGGCTTTGAGCGGATGCGAACGCGCCATCATACACACATATACGTCAAGCCGTTTGCAAGTAACGCGTTGTAAACACATTGTATCAGGGTGTACGCGTCAGCCTACAACTCTAATATGTGAGCACTTGCGCGTTCTGGAGGCTTTTTTCTGCAGTCTGCACTGGTGCATGTCAACAACAGCAGCAGTGCAGCGTTTGTGAGCAGTGTAGTGCAGACAAACTACTGCACATATACTTTTGGATAGAAGAATACTGTTCACCGCTCATGTATGGCATGCAAACCACTTTTCACACTACAAACGAGTAGAATATGTGCATGATAGGTATGTGTGTCTTGCAGAAAGGTGGGCCTCTATCGATGCGTCTGATCGAGTACAGTCTATTTGACATGCCATGCCATGGAATAGATTAAACAGTGCAGCAAGTTACTGCATCTAACGACCTATCCTAAACGACTGATCTAATGACCATCTAATGAGTGTTTCAATCACAATGCAGGAATGGATTAAACAGTGCAGCAAGTAACTGCATCTACTAATGACCTATCTTAAACGACCGATCTAACTCCTAAACAACTGATCTAATGACCATCTAACGAGTTTTTGAATCACAATGCAGGACTGGATTAAACATACTGCATCGACCTATCCTATAAGTGACTGATCTAACAACCATCTAATGAGTTTTTGAATAGCAATAGCACTCCTTGTGTGTTGGGCACCATCCTGTGTGCGTGCGTGCATTCAGTGTGTCTGTGTGTGTGTGTGTGTGGTGTGCATTTTGTGCATTGAACTAGTGTGCAAGCATGAAATGTTACCCACCCAAAAGATGTCATGTGATGACATAATGTGCACTCCATCTTTTGACATGCGATGCTTACTGGCTCTAGTCCATATGGCACTGCTATGGCATGTTGCTTGTTGGGTTTTGAGCTGAAATACACGTTTCAACCTACCTTCAGTGCTACCTACCTACCTAGCTGTAGCGACACTGCTCCCAAGACGGAAAGGCGGCGCTGGCGCTGTGCTCCCCTGTCAGGGGCACGTCGCCTTCCAGCTGTCTCGTGGCTCCCAATGTGCCCATTAAGCCCTACAATAAGCGACATTGACGGGTGGGGTGGCATGACTGGAAACGTGGTCGCTCACGTGTTCGTGCGCCTCCTGGGGGACCCATGCCGCACTCCTTGATCAACCGTCGGCTGCTCCGGTCCAGCTGCTGCGCGACCGCCTGCTGTGCCAGAAAGGGCCGGCACTGAGCATGGTGCACGGTGTCCTTTGTGCCCCTCTCCATCGAGCCGTGGCTGCGCACGACCAGTGACGGTGGCGGCTGCCGCTGTCGGCCATCGACAGCAGCGTCCTTCGTGTAGAGGTAGTAACAGCGAAGGCAGCGGTAGTACGCGTCCCCGCTGGCGGCGCGCTGGCTCAACGTGTACACGCGCACCCCGCCACCCTGTCGCTGCTCCGGCACTAGGAGGGCGTTGCGCGTCAGCGACTTAGTCAGCCCGGTCGAGCGCTGCTTCGCGGACACTGAAGGCGCGGCCAGAGCGCCGCTGTCCTCCAGTCCTTGCCCGCCGACTGCGAGCGCCAACGGAGCAGACTGCGGTCGCGTGCCGACAGCCGAGGCAGGGTCGGCGCCGCTGCCGAGCGCGAGCGCCAACGGAGAGGACTGCGGTCGCACGCCGACAGCCGATCGCCTACGCCTACCAACAGTAGGGTCTCGCACGCGCAAAGCGACCGCACTTTTGCCACAGTGTGGCCGGTCAGCTCCTAGAAACAAGAAAATGTACAATCAGTTCATTTACAAATAATTAGTGAATGCCGCACGCTGATTTCTTGGGCGGCTGACCGAACACTTCAAGCAGACATGCCACTCCGCATTTCTTCCAAGATCTCGCGCACATCTTCCCGAGCCCACACCTCCAGCTCGATCTTGCGCTTCATCACTCACTTGAGTGGGTTCAATCAAATGCAACAGCCAAAGACAAAACAAATCTAGCGCAGTTGCGATGTGCAGTTGAATTTGAATATTCTCTTCGTGTTCGCACATAAAAACACGCAATTCAGCGTAGGATACGGTTGTCCGGCTGCTGTCCTGCTGCTGTCCGGCTAAATTTGAGCATCGCCAACGTGCGCGCTTATCGACCACGGATCCACGGACCACCAGTCCATGGCAAAATCGACCACGGATTTAAATAAAAAAATAGATTTCCTTTAAATTGTGACCAAAAGGTACCCCCATAGGCACTGTGTGGCATGCCACATTTCGTTTGGCTCAAAGCCGTTTTAAGTCAAAAATATAATTTTTTTAAGTTTGCGTCGAAAATTTGGAGCCTTGGACGCGCCCCCATTCTTTGGCCCATTTCTCACGTTTGCTCACCGGAATCGGAGGTTCCCATATGTGCCTACATAGTAGACACCTGCCACTTGGTGGTAGCCCGTGCATTCGCCATTACGTCCACCCAGCTGGCGGCAGGCGGAGTGCAAAATGGCGAAGAAACAAAAGGTCGAAAATTTGCCTGCGCAAATTTGAGCTTTATGTCTCATTCGATAGCGTATGAATGGACCTATCTGGGGTCCAAAATTTATGCCTGGCATTCAATCTGCGCAAGAGTTATGGCCAAAAAACCTCTCTTTCAGCCATTTTTTCGTGGTTTTTCGCCATTAACTTCCCTAAAATCAGCAGCAGGTTTTCCAATTTATGTCTGTGTTGTGTCTCCATGGGCCCCCTACATGTATCGAGCCTCGCTGGAAATTGACAATTCTCATGCATTTTTAAAGATTTAGTGCAATTGTGAATTGCAGTTTCACATGCCATCACACAGGTGTTGCATAGGCAACATGAGTAATTTAGGGCCGTTGAAGAGCAGCAAATACACGCTCACAGACCCTATTGTACACAGCAAAGCTTGTACGTGTATACACGAATACAGTGACAGACCATGGGGTTCAAGGTAAGGATGCAGTGTTGAGTGGGCATGGTTGTAACAATTGCTCCTTAATACATGGAGTTCACCACTCCACATACGTAAAGGCGGGTCCAAAGCATGTCACAGCACTGTCGCAAGGCAAGGCCTGTGCAACTAAAGAACACATTTAAGAAATAGTGTTTTCAATTGGAATTTTTATAGAAAAAAAAACGTTGTCAAATTTGTCCAAAAATGTTTGGTGTGTCAAACCATATACCTAAACCTACTCAGTGATAGATGAGAGAATGCTTCCACATCACAAAAGGTCCCTGAAAAAAATTAATATAGCAAGTTTTGGGAAATACTGCATAATTTAAAAATTTAATTCGAACATTTTGGCTAAGGCACTGGGCCGAATACCCTAGGCAACCTCCCTGAGGGTAATGCATTCGATTCTCACTACTGCACAACTTTTGCGTTTTTTTTTTCGCTGGGATAGTGCTCCAACATTCTCAAAAAGTGAATGACTTTTAACCAAGCTTGACTGCAGCACGTCCAAACTCAATACAGCGACTACATATAGGCTCTTCGTTCAGTGCAAAATACCATTAATTCTCCAATTAACCATTTGGTACATATACCGTAAATCCTCCAATAGTGCCCCCGGGGCACTATTTTTTCAACCTCTCCTTACCCGGGGGCACTATTGGGGGGGCACTATTGGAGGGGGGGCTTCTATTATTTCAACCTAAAAATTTTGAATGGTAATGCTAGTTTCGCTGTCAAAATTGCCGATTTTTCGGTGATTTTGATCACTTTTGCCACATTTAATGGTTGATTTACCGCTAATAGTTGCTGAAACGTACTATTATTGGTTAGTAATAGTGTGTATACACGATATAAATGTACCTACCACCATATTTTTGCCCATAAAAGGCACATGGCACAACATACCCCTTACCCCCGGCTATTGGAGGGGGGGCTCTATTATTTCAACCTTGCCGTACCCGGGGGCACTATTGGAGGGGGGGCACTATTGGAGGGGGGGGGCTGTATTGGAGGATTTACGGTAGCTCGATATTTCATTTGGGTTGTATGCAGGTGGAGGCTGGACAATCATACAAATTGAAGGGTGTAACAAATTGACACACAAGGAGGTAGGGAGGGAATTGTTTAATTTATTCTAGAAGGGGCTAGTTCAACTGGAGCTGGGTGGCTAATAAACTGAGAGGCCTTCAGAGTGGGGGGGGGCTAATTAGAGAGTCTGCGGTATGCACTTGATGAGCTACAACGTTTGCAATGTTGCTTGATGCTGCTTGTTTGCATCTACATTGCATAGTGCGCTTTTAGTGTACTCAGAATGTACCATGGAATTCGTCGGCTGCGTGTCGCGTATTTGGACGCTGCCCAACCGTACAGCTAAAGGACAATAGTGCACTATGTGTAGATTGTCAGTTTAAGCGCTGACCACTTTGGAAACGCTGACGCTGGACTCTTAGTTTTGTTCTGGCATATAATTGTGGCGAGACTCTTAAGTAACAAAAATGTTTAAAAATGCATGAGAATTGTCAATTTTCAGCGAGGCTCGATACATGTAGGGGGCCCATAGAGACACACCGCAGATGTAAATTGGAAAGCCTGCTACTGATTTTAGGGAAGTTAATGGCGAAAAACAACAAAAAAATGGCTAAAAGTGAGGTTTTTCAGCCATAACTCTTGCGCAGATTGAATGCCAGGCATAAATTTTGGATCCCAGATAGGTCCATTTATACGCTATCGAATGAGACATAAAGCTCAAAAATCCATCTTGCGCAGGCAAATTTTCGACCTTTTGTTCCTTCGCCATTTTGCACTCCGCCTGCTGCCAGCTGGGTGGACGTAATGGCGAATGCACGTGCTACCACCAAGTGGCAGGTGTCTACTATGTAGGCACATATGGGAACCTCCGATTCTGGTGAGCAAACGTGAGAAATGGGCCAAAGAATGGGGGCGCGTCCAAGGCTCCGAATTTTCGACGCAAACTTAAAAAAATTATATTTTAGACTCAAAACGGCTTTGCGCAAATGAAATGTGGCATGCCACACAGTGCATATGGGGGTACCTTTTGGGCACAATTTAAAAGAAATCTATTTTTTTATTTAAATCCGTGGTCGATTTTGCCATGGACGCCCTCTTAAATGCAAGCACACGTTAAATGCAGCACAGGTTGTATATAATAAAGAATGCAGGCAAGTCGACTTTTGCGGCCTAAGACTAAGCCTAAGTTAAAGCCAAGCCAAAAACCTAAGCCTAAGCAAAGCCTAAGCCTAAGCAAAAACCAAAGCCTAAGCCAAGCTAAAGCCTAAGCAAAAACCAAAGCCTAAGCAAGGCCTAAGCCTAAGGAAAAACCAAAGCCTAAGCAAAGCCTAAACCTAAGCCCAACTTTAAGCCAAGAAAAGCCGCGGAAGTCAACTTACTTGCATACATTACCTGCTTGCATGCCCGCATTCTTTATCACATACAACGTGTGCTGCATTCAACTTACACCATTTATATCAACAAGATCATAAATGGCAAACGTCTGCTCGGATGTGATTTTATTTTTTATTTTCTCTTAATCGTTTGACAATTCGAGGATCCTTTGAAGTTGTAGTTTGTCTGTTGCGTCATTTGCCTTGTTTTAAATTTCAAAACCTTGAGTTTAGGTCGTTTTAATCAAAGATTGACTCTTGGAAGTTTCGATTAAATCATGTCGCTAAATAACTGCTGCAAATTTAGACAAAAAGGCTGCAGCAGCGATTGGACGCGAAAATCGACGCTTTGTTGGTCGTCAGTGAAAATTTGTCGAAATGTCAGCAAGAAAGGGACGGACTGCAAATTTCTTTTGATTTGGCCCAACAAAAACTCGAAAAGTGCCAGAATTTAATTAGAACAGAGCGAAAGGTGTGTTGTTCCAACTCAACTCACTCACTTTCTATTTTTTTTTTTTTTTAACTTTTAGGCGTATACTGAAAAGGAGAAACGATTGATGGAGAAATTGCAAGAATTTTCCGATTTAATTGAGCAGCTAAAACAAGAAAACACTCAGTTGAAACGGTCGCTCAATGACTCGAGCTTGACAGAACGCGAGAGCAAAGGAGACATTAAGGTTAGCGTAATAAAAACACTCGTGCAGATTGTTAGAATGCAAAAGTCTGCTAATTTAAATTTTTTTTGGTGCATGTAGCTAATATGCAATTAATTAAATGACGCGGGCTGAGCATACGCTTCGTATGCAACTGCCGAATTGTTCTGTGTTTTTTGCCATTGAACGGATTCTATATGAATATTCTGTGTCTCTGTAAATAAAAAAAGTATTGCAAAAAAAATTATCCACATTTATTTCTCATTGCGCAGGCGTTGCGTCAAAAGCTGGCCAAAATTACGCTGAAGGAATTCGACAGCGCGCAAGACACTGCCGACGCGCTGTCAGAGAGCTGTTGCAGCGTCGGCAATTGCCAGGAGAATTTGGCAGAAATTGAACGGCTCAAAAGTTTGGTGAGCTTGTCGCGGTGTGTGCGTGCGTGCGTGCGTGTGCGTCCATCGGCTTTGCTGTTCGTACAACATAATTGCATACCTGCAACCGGGTCTAGAAGAAGGGGGGGGGGGGGTAAATGGCCGAATTCTGGGGGGAGGGTTGTGTAGAGCAAAAGTGGGGGGGGGGGTAGCTGGCCATTTTCGGAGTTATACTGGTACTTTTTCGTCAAAAATCGGTGTAAATAGGGTATACACAGTATTATTTAGCTGTTTTATGGTCATACAACACTGAAAAACACTGAAATACACCAACATGTACTCACTTTTATCGTTTTAGACAGAGTGTAAATCCCTTGGAAAAATTCCGGGGGGGGGGGGGGGTGTTGGAAAATGGTGGGAGCCCCCCAAAGCACCCCCCCCCCCCAGTTGCAGGTATGGTCCATCGGCTCTGCTGTTCCTTCCTACAGCATAATTGTGTTGTTTTTGCTTCTTTCTTCAAATTTGCATACTTGCGTGCGTTTCGCGCAAATTCAGTTGTCGCAAGACGAGACGGATGTGCGGGCTTTACTCTGCGAGAAGGAGGAGCTGGTTTCGGAATTGGAAGCTTTCAAAAGCAAGTTCGATAGACTGCAGCAGGAACTGGCTTACATCATGAATGGAGAGGATAAGAGGGTGCGATGGCAGCGAGCACGCACGTACTGGCACGCACGCACGCACACACACACACACTTGCATACCATACCGTTTGTCAGATCTGCTGCGATTTGGACGGGTTGATCGCCGAGAATCGCTACCTCAAGCAACTCTTGGAGTCGGCGCAGGAAGAAACTGGTTTAGCTCACGCTGCGGTCAACAAATACCGTAGTATTCTCAATAAGAACTCAACCAAGAAGACCCGACCCATTGGTTCCCAGAACTTACCCACCCTGGTGACGGGGTGGCGTAATCGGCGTAATCTGCGTAATCTCGGCGCGCAGTTACAATAAACGGAGGCACTGCTGTTCTAAGCGTGGCGCACGGACGCAATAAACGGACGAACGGAGAACGGACGAAATATCTTATACTATTTGCCATAATCGAACGAATTCTACGAACATTCGGAAAAGGGCAATGTCCACACTGACACATTGCTCGCGCTGTCCCATTCCTTTCGACAAGTCCGACAGGACAACAATGGTCGACAGGCGCTGCGGAATCTCTCGGCCGCGCTCGCCGTCCTCACATGAAAGAATGGACGAATCGATTGTTACCTGCGGACGAGGGACGCTTTTGCTGGGCAAGAGACTGCGCGGTGCACAACAGACAGACATCCTATGGCCGTGTTAAAAGATGAAACGGCATGGAACTTCACTTCGCCTACAAGGAACGCCGTGGCGACGCTTTGCAGTTCCGCTGTCTCGACTGCGAGACTGGCAACCTCGCTGTCGGCGGACCAAAGGGGTACTGACGCGTCATTCGCGTCGGCGCTGTCGAGAACGCAGAGTCGGCTCCTGTGCTCACTCCAAACCCGCATGAGGGTCACCTCCGCCAACTGTCAGCCGCGTCCTCCAGGCACCGCCTTAAAGGCCAGCCAGTGCAGCAACTGCATCGCACCGCTACGAGCAACGTGCAAAAGGGCCCAATGACTCCTGCGCAGGCGAGAGGCAACATGCGCAAAGCCCAGACTGTGGAACTGAAGCGGCCTCGAGCGCCTTCGCTGAACCAACCTAGTACATACACACGCCTATTCATATAATACGCATATGGCACGCCTGCCTCCGTTTAATGTAACTGCGCGCCGAGATTACGCAGGTTACGCGTCATTACGCCGATTACGCCACCCCGTCACCAGGGTGGGTAAGTTCTGGACACGGACCCATTGCTCAGGTGGCAAAATGCCAATATACTGAAAGAAATTGTGAAAATAATCAGAAAATAGAAGGCAAAGCTGCTGGCAGCATCGTTTCGCTGTCGACCACGGATTTGGGCATTGTTTCGCCCAAACAAAGTGAGTTTTTCTGCGTTAACTGCTGTAGAATTACACGTAATTGGCCGCAACAGTGTCAAATCAAAAATGTTCAGTTCTGGTGTTCTATTAGAGCGCACGCAAAGCGTTTGCGAGGTTTCGACTACTGGCAAGCGAAATTATCAGAATCGGTTCCTGCCTTACTCTGAAGAATCTAAGATACCTCCACTCCCACTGGGGGTATACTTTCCATCCACTCGGAATTAAACCCTGAGCGTTTTTTCTGAACTTGTTTTAACCTGTCGAAAATGTCAACAAAAAAATTGTTGCGCACTTTTCACTGTTATACAACCTTGCTGAATACGTTGCAACCTATTTTTAGACAATTTTTGACCAAAAGTAGCAAATATTTAGACGCAATTTTGGCGAACCCTTTGAGCTCTCCCCCTTCCCCCAAAACTCTGAGCTGACGGGAGGGGGAGACCCCCTCCCTTCTGGACCCGCTAGTGCCTGTACCCTAGATAATGTTGCCTTTTGACTGAGTATTCTGCCGTATACGTATTTATTTTGATTTAATACACTAGAGAAGTGATTGTTATTTTATGATTTTAGTCAGGGAATTACTGGCTGGCACATCCGCCGAATGGCGGGAGGGTCGATCGGTCACCGACTTCAAAGCTTTGGCGTCAGCACTGTTCGATGCGGTGAATGACAAGAATTTGGCGCTCTCACATCAGAGAAAGACCAATAAGTGGGTTGTGACATGCCTTGGACGGTGGGGGGGGGGGAGTCGCCCAGGTTCTGGGTCCCCCCCCCCCCACCCACACACCCCACACAAGTTTTTTGTGTGAATCCGCCCCCCCCCCCCACGTACAGGGCACATGTTCCATGTACTCAAAATTAACCCCCCCCCCAACCGCCCCCCCCCTACATTTCCTCTGGCCAGGTGCAGATATGTTTGTGAGATGCCAACTTTTGGTGATAGCAATCAAAATGCCACTTCCAGTGTTGATTACGTGACCTTTTTGTGCTTTCAGCAAACGTGTTACCAGACCGTTTCCTCTACTTGCTGTTGTAGTTATTTTGAGCTTTTTCTTTATTTTTCCCATTAAATTCAGAATATTGGGCGTGCGCGTCACTGAATTGGAGACACGTCTAAGATCGCTCGAGGACAAATCACCGTCAAAACAAAAAGCGGAAGCTACCGTCGACGCTGAAAACCCTACTACCTCTGTTTAATTCGTTTTATTGAGGAAAATTTTGTGACAAGTTTTTTTTCTTTTCAATTGTACTTACGATGGATTTGTGCGAATTTCTACTTCCATCCATCATTCCTCGTACTTTTCGGTTTGTGATCTCACAATGTCATTCTCTAGTCTGTTAAAATCGCTTTATTCGCTGTGCGGTTGCGATTTAGTGACGAAATAAAGTTGTACACGCACCTCACCCGCACTCGTATTTACGAATGAGATTTATTGGTGTAATTGTTTTTATATTCGGTGCATTTTTGGATATTTTTGTGCCCAGTTGAGAGACATGAGAGCGGAAGAGTTATCAGCATTGCGGGGTTACTTCAAAAGACACGACAGGTATGGTGCTTATCAGAAGTGGTTTTACTTTTTTTAAATTTTTTTCAATTCGTTCCTTTCATTTATCTCTATTTATCACTTATTCACCCGATTTTTGTCATTTTTGAACATTGAACTTTATTGCTCCTATTTCTGTAGTCCAACTCTATATGCTAGCATTGAAACATTTTTTGCACGAATATTTATTTTTCTTGCATATTGCATATTGCCAATCGATAGCTAGCGTGTCACTCCGCAAAACCAAAATAGTTTTATTTATTGACGAAAATAGCACGAAAATTCAGACAACGTTCCTATGACCTACTGCACAGTCAGAGGGTGTTGACATTGGGGTGGTCGGTGGACGGCAAGCGCTTAGCGACCGGAGGAGCCGACAGAAAAGTGGCAGTGGCCGTTCTAGACAACAATAAATTGGTGGATTCGATTTCCGATTTAATGAGGAAAGTGATTAATTCAAAATTGAAGTTTTTTTAGAAATCCGAATTCTCGGGCACCGGCCACCAGAGCGATGTGACTTCGGTAGGGGGCGCACGCACGCACGTACGTACCGGCACGCACTGACACGCACGCACACACACGCACACACACACCCTATACCTGCAACCGAGACAGGCTGAGTGGAGGGGGGCTATATGGGATCTTCAAAGGGAATTGGGGGTTGGTTCCCATAACCAATAGTCTAGAGTGGAAAATTTTTCACCGAAATAGCGTCTGAATAGCTACTTTTTGGCCACGAATTCGTAAAAAATGGTGTCTAAGTGGCGTTGCTTAGCTGTTGTTGTTTTTTTCGTTAAGAAGCACTGAGAGTAGGCAAAAACACTCAATGTTATCGGTTAAGACGGGTTGAAAAGCACCTTCGAAAATTTCTGGGTGGGGTGTGGGGGGTATTTCCGAGTGCGTACCCCCCCCCCCTCTCTCTCCCCCGTTACAGGCAATAAATACCCTACACGCACGCACAGCTGCAGTCGCCAAACATTTTTCAAACGGACAGAGAGGCGGACGCACGCACGAACTAGCATCCAGGGCAAAAACACGGTAATTACTAATTAGCTAATGACCTAGGTTGCGTGGCACCACTCGGACCCCAGTCTTCTGGCGAGCGGCGGCGCCGACAAATCCGTCAGAATTTGGGACCTCCGTCAGCGGAAGGGCACCTGCAATGTCACTCTCAAGAGTAATTAATCGACGGTCTAATTGGTCGAGGCTAATTAGTTACTTAATTAGTGGCGCCTTCAGACGAGGCGGTACACGTCCAGTGGTCGGTGTGCGGCAAATACGCTGTCTGCGTGGACCGAGACGATCGGGCGGTGCTGATCGATTGGAAATCGCATAAGGTTCGAGATTTAGTGAGGAAATTCACTTTATTAATTCCGTGCGAATATTCGATCTGCTGGACTCTAACTCCCCCCCCCCCCCCTTATGGCACTTTGGGAAGTCTCGAGGCCAAAAAGTGGGGGAAATGTAGCCGACCATTTTTTTTACTTATACTGGTACTTTTTGGGTCAAAAATGGGTTAAAATAGGCTCTAAATAGTCTTATTAAGCTGTTTTATGACCATGCAAGCACTGAAAAACTGAACAACAAAAAAAAGCGAAAAAACTGTAAAGCACTGAAAAGCACTGAAAAACACCAACATTAATTGTTTTAGACAAGGTGAAAATCTCTTGGGAAAATTCTGGGGGTGTTGGAAACAAAGTGGGGCCCAACCCCCCCCCCACCCCAAGAAACCCCCCCCCCAGTTACAGGCATTATTGGAGGAGTTGGAGTATGTGTTTGGAGGTGAAGGAACACTACTCTGCAATGGCTCATTGATCCGGAACAGCAGACTAATTCTTCAATTAATTCACTAATTAAATCACTTAATTCCCAGCTGGTGCAACAGCATCCGCTGCCAAAGGATTCGGGTGAATTCCGTTTCGACAAAAGCGGCAAGTTTATGGTGGTCGCCTCGTCACAGGGTCGCGTCTTTGTCTACGAGTGAGTCTGTGCGTGCCTGTACGTCTGTGCGTCCGTCCGGAAATTTGGGGGACCCCCCCCCCCCCCCGCCTAGGGACAGGTATGAGTGTGGCTGCTCATTGGTAATGCAAGGAATTTTGCTAATTGCCTGATTATTTGCCGTTTATAATTTTTTATTTGCAAAAACGTTTCAACTTTCGTATATAAAAATTGGCTGAATTTCGTCTTTACTGTCGCCTTGTTGCTGCGAACTGTTAATTCTATTTTTCGTGTACAGTTTTCCGTCTTCCACCCAGTGTTGTCACTGTTTGCACGGCGTCTCATTTGCGGACAATTAAATTAATTTTTCTTTTTAAAGGTTCCCAGCGATGAAGCAAGTCTCGGTGATGCAGTGCTCGCCACAGGCTTCGCTCTGCAACTGTTTGACCATCGACCAATCTGGCCGGTGGATGGCAGTGGGCGGCAACGACGCCGTCGTCACCATTTGGGACCTGGCCCACATGGCCTGTCTGAGAACCGTTGATAGGTACGCACTTTTTTCGTTTTTTTTTTACTGGATTTTCCGTGATTTTTGTGCGTGATTTGAACGCACGCACCTACGCGTGGGCAAGGTACATGGCCTAGTGGTGGAGAATCGGCCTCTTGCGCGCGTGGTCCTGGGTTCGATTTTTGATGGAGCCACTAGATCGAGACTTGCCTATCCATGGATATTCTCATGCCGTCGCTGCCCTAGACTACAGATGGCGTTCTTCCGAATGTCTTCGGCTAATTCTGCGGCTCTAGACGGGAAGGCGTCATGGAGATGTGTGTGCTATATGGGCCATTGACGGCTTCCTAGCGTTGATCCAAGAACAACGCCCGCACCAAAGATCTGTACTTTGCTTTCTTTGTTTCGAGACAGTACCACGTGTGCGTTGCAGACTGGACAACCCTCTGGAGTGCGTCTCCTTCAGTCACGACGGCAAGCTGCTGGCCGCCTCCTCGGACGAGTGCTTCATCGACGTGTCGCACACCGCCACCGCCGAGCGGTTTCGTCATTTTTTTTTAATTTTATTATTTTTCAAAACAACTTATTTCGCAACACCCACAGGGTGTGCGACGTCCGTGTGGACCAAGGCTGCGTGCAGTGCCTGGCCTGGCACCCCAGTCAGTATCTGCTCGCCTACGCGGCGACCAGCGTCAACCACAGGGACAGGGACGACGGCATGGTCAAGCTCTATGGACTACCCAGCTCCGAGATGTGACACCCGCCCCTCCCCCCCCCCGATCAGACATTGCTGCTTGTCGTTGCGTCGTCCGTCGTCCGTTGTTGCTGGATCTCGAATCGAATCGGCCGCAGCAGTGGCTTTGGATTGGATCTGAGTTGGAATGGAAAACACAGACACGCTCACTCACACCAATAACTTGTGATTAATCTAGCTCTCCTCCACAGGAAGCTGCTGACATGCGGCTAGCACACTCGCGCAACCCTTCAATTTCACGCGATTACGTAACGAAACGGCACGCCCTGTTGCCACGGAATCGGATAGGGTGTACATTTCGGCTACAACATCTGCGTATAGACGAGGCGCTTTCAACGGAACCGGCCCGTTTTATGAGAGGCAATAAAATGGCACTCTGTCTGATAGCCGGTGCCCTCTGCCTCTGTGGCTTGACGCATGCGAGCGTATGTGCAAAGGAAGGGAACTATGTGCGTGCGTGCTACTAGAGCACACACACGCAACGCAAGAACATTGTCTACTGAATTTATCCTTGCTGCATTGACTTTGTGTGGCGAATGCCGCATTGCCGAGGCATACGTCGGAGGGGGGGGGGACAAAAGATTTATACAAACTTCTGTACAAACTGGAGAACAGTACACGGAACAGGGCACGAAATGGCGAGCTTCACAAAGACACATTCATTATGTACACAGACTGCCGGCACTAGCGGATCCAGAAGGGGGGAGAGGGGGGTCTCCCCCTCCTGTCAGCTCAGATTTGGGGGGAGGGAGGGGGAGAGTTCAGGGGGAGAAGAAGGAAAAAAGGACGAGCACAGGGGCAAAGTGGGCAGATTTTTACGTTTTCCGTGGATTTTTGCATTCAAAAGCGTAAAATTTTCGCCTGCGGCGCTGTGGTTATATTGCAACTCACTATTGTGCGTTGAAAATAGTTCAAACAAAGCAAACGGCGATGCCAGGGCCAAAACTTGACTTTTCGAATGAACTGCGATGAAAAAAAAATTGACCTTCTCCCCCCTCTGTCGCAAAATCCTGGATCCGCCAGTGACTGCCGGTTGCTGAATGAGCGAGGGTATTTATGTGCCGTGAGGGGAGGTGGAGAGGGACGCTATCTCAGGGTCGTTCGCCTGTGCCGCGGGTGTCCAGTCGGGTCTTGCAGCAGCGCGCCGCCGCCTCTGCTGCTGCTTGTCGGCTGAGGGACGCCGCTTGGGCCGTAGGCAAGCCTCCAGAGCTTACGGCGGCTGGATCAGAGGGCTCAGCTGCACTGGCGGATCCAGGATTTTCTGACAGAGGGGGGAGAAGGTCAATTTCTTTTCACCACACAAACTACACTGCTGTGGAATGGGCAAAATCGAATACCTTACGAATCCCAAAACCCTTACGAATCAAAGGTGAGTTGGAAGAGAACCAAAGCGCCGTAGTTGCGCTTTTGAGTGCCTTAATTGAAGGAAAACGTAAAAATCTGCCCATTTCCCCCTGTGCTCGCCCTTCTTTCCTGCTTTTCCCCTGATCTCTCCCCCTCCTTCTGAGCTGACAGGAGGGGGAGGCCCCCCTCCCCCCCGTCTGGATCCGCTAGTGCTCAGCTGCAGTCCCGTCGGCAGGAGGCTGGCTTGGCGGCGCTTGAGGGGTAGAAGCGATGCCTGGCTGCTGGAAGCCGGTCGGTGGGTGGCCGGCGTCCTTGAGATAGTGTCGCGTCGTTGCAGTCCGCTGTTGGGGAGAGGAAGAGTGTTGGGAGTACGGTAGGTACGCTGGTGGACGTCCTGTCGGACGTCAGTACAATGAATCGATTGATAGAAATTATATGTATTTTTGTAAATTCAAGGAAAATGTACAGATTTATTTACAGAAAAATTAAATTTTTATTTTTGTATGGTACTGTCTGCAAATGTGGGTGTTTCGCCTCCACCGCTTGACACCCGAGAGACGCGCGAGGCTCGTCAGAAACGACGCGTCCCCTTTATATCGTGCAATTATTTCGTAGACTCATCATGGGTCTTCAGACCACATAAAGTGAGAAAAAGAAACCACCTTGTCAACAAACCGCGCTTGAAATTCCGCGTCAGTAGTCGTATTCTCTGCCATAATTTAATTTTTGAAATATTTCCTGTAGCTTGCGATATTCTATAAATATTTCTATAAACTTGTAGCGAATTGTTGAATTTAAAACAAGCTCAGAGTCAGACAGGTCGCTTTTGCTCAATGCGAAACTTTCGTTGTCGTTCAGCAGCAGCACCTGCCTGTATTAAAAGTTTTTTGACAGTGAGGAAACGACCAGGGGGCAAACGGCAAGGGGAAACGTCCAGGGGGAGCTGTGGGGGGGGGGGGGGGGGGGGACGGGACGACCGGTTACGGCCAAAGACAGTCGGAACAACGTCATGTGCAATAAAGGGCGGCGACAGCACGAGAAAATCCATGTATGGGGAGGAACTCAATTAGTGGTCACTAGGCCATGCGCTGCCCACCGTGCGGAGGGGGGGGGGACCTTGTCTGGTCGAAAATGGACGACGTCCCGTGTGACGGAACAGAGTCCGTGGCGTTGTTCCTTTTACCCGCTGGGCGCTGGACCTTCTCCCAAGTGGGTGGGAGGTCTAGGGGGTCTCCATTAACGGTTGTCCCGTGGAGATCAATATACGTCCCGCTGGGTCTACAATCGCCCCAAGCGGAGCGATACACCCGATACACTGCTGAGTTGACGCAGAATCCAGGTTCTGATTTACGGATTGCGCTTTTCACAAAAAAACAAGAAACGTTGCACACCCCGAATTGAAACTCGTATTCGTAAACGCTACAGTCGATGGCGCTGCCGATGGAAGCTTTGCCTGAGGTGCTCCGTCAGCTGCCGCTGCTGGAGCTGGCCAACTGCCGGCTGGTCTGCCGCAGCTGGCGCCGACTCCTGCCCGCCGACGGTCCCTGGCTGGAGCTGGACCTGGTCACGCTCGTGCTCCGTCGCGGCGACCCTTTGAAAGCCGACAAGGGCTGGGAGGTGACCAGCGTCGACTGGCGACTCCGGGTATCGGGTCAGCTGGAAGAGACGGCAGTGAGAAACTGGTGGGCCACGGCCGCTGCGCGTCGCTTCGTCGCCGTGCAGCTGCGCAAGGCGGCCGGAGCGCGCGTCACTGGCGTCACTTTGAACAGATGGCGCCAGCTAGACTTCCTGCGTTCGTCGATGCTCTTCAGCGCTGCTCCGGCCTCAGCTGCTGCAGGAGGGCACGCGTCTCTGCTGCAGCAGCTGCAAGAGGCCGTCAACCAGACCCCCAACTCCAATGCCACTGAGCGGCTCAGAGAGGTCGTCAACGTCAACGTCTGCAGCCTGGACGCGTTCGGCGCCGCCGTCTGCGTCCTCCTGGGAGATCAGCAGCAGTCTCTCTCGACAATGCAACTGACTGAGTTGCACGACGTTGGCGCGCCCCCATCTCCATTGTCGCTCGCGTGCCTGCGCAGACTGCAACTGCGTCACGTGATGCGGATTCCGTCGTCAGACGACGACGTCGCACTTCCCACTGTCAGGCAGTTCATTTTGGGCCGCTTCCGCTACAGCGCCCCGGAGTCGACTCTGCTCAAGCTGCTGCAGTCGCTGACGCCAAACGTCGAAGAACTGGTCGTCCAGAAACTGTGGCTCGGACAGACAGCCAGTACACCAGCCGTATGGCAAGAACTAGCGGGAGCTGTGCAGCGACTGAGCTACCTTCGCGTCGAACGCTTGGAAATCGACTGGCCGCAGGTACGTGCGCTCGTCGAGTTGGAGGAACTATCGAAGGCCTTTGCCAAGTTGACTGCTGCACGGTGGCCGGCCCTGCCGGGCCAGTCTCCCCTCTACGTCGATTTTCTTCGCGAGACATGGACGCTACGACGGATTGGGACACGCACCATCCGGGCGTCGACGCCCTTCGTGGGACACGTGCGCGTGCCCAGCAGCGACCTCGATAGCGAGCGGCGTCACCGGAGATTCATGCGTCACTGGCGCATCAAGCAGTGAAAGTAGCGTAGCCAGAACTTTGAGCGATGGAGGGGGCGATGTTTTGCTATGTTGCAAAAAATGCTACGTTTCACTGCATATATGAAGGTTTTGGCTATGAGCCCTACAAACGCAAGACACGCGCCATCATCTGCTATAACAATTTCTATGCGATCTGCTACTCTGATGATGACTACGAACGATACAATGACAAGACCTGACGAAGACGCGTATCTTGGAACATCGTGCGACTCTGCTGCGTTGTTCTCGTGCTACATACGTTTTCGATTCAACAACAAATCCTGATTTCTACCTGTTAGGGAGCGTTGAGCGTTTCTGCTTCTCTTCTGCACGTGTACGTTTATGCATGTATATGTTGGCAAATTCAACTCTTCTAAACTCGCAAATCCTTCATTCTTTACTCCGACACTCTCAATCCATTCGTTTTTGATTCACTAGCTCTTCCACCGATGCTGGTGAAACGCTCGCACACGCAGTAGCCTTCAGTTGCACGCGATTAGGCAACGAAACGGCACGTCCTGTTGCCATAGAATCGTGTGGGGTTTCCCTCTTTCGATTACCGCATCTACTGCGTATACATATAGACTAGGCGCTTTCCAAGGAACCGGCCCGTTTTATGAGAGGCAATAAAATCGCACTCTGCTCTGCCAAGTGAACTATGTGCGTGCGTGCGACGTGCGTACGTACGTGCGTGCTACCAGAGCGCACACGCAAAAACATTTTCTAATTTTATCCACGAGCATTGACTTTGTATCGCGAATGGAGCGGCTGTCTACTGCGCAAGCGTCGGTGGGCAGACCAAACAAAACTTTTATTATTTTATATGATTTTAAACAAGTTCAATCATCGGCAATTCTCTTCGTCAAAACTCGGATGCTTTTATAACTCGAAATTGCTCGCTTGTTTTGTCGTCTTGTTGTTGTTGCGCATGTAATGTGCGCGTTGGCTGTAAAATTCCCATAGCCTATCTATTCAGCATTCATAGGCCTTCAGCACAGGTTCCTATATAGACGACTTTCCTTGCATAAGTGCCTTAGGGGTCGGTCGTCGCTCATTGTTATTCCTGGCAGCAGCGCGAGGTGTTATGAAAGGGCACTTTTGGGTGACTGTGAGTCGTTTCTTACCTTCCCCCGTCTCCTTTTCCATTGTCCCTCCCTCCCACCCACAATGCTCATTGTTGTGGCTGTGCTGTGTGCAGGCAAGGACACGTGTGTGCGTGCGTGCGTGCGTGCGTGTGTGCACACGCAAACAGCGGAGCAGACAAACGCATGACAGGTGGTTAGTAGGAGCGCTGCCTCTACCGAAGGGCTCGCTAATAAAAGCCCAGTTGGTCGTGATCCGTGCGTGCGCGTACGTGCGTGCGTCAGATAGCGGCCAGCGCCTCATCCACACGCACACGCGTGCCAGGTGTTTGGCCGATGCGCGCACGCATGCATAGTACGACAAAACCTCCGTACATCCATATTCTCTCCAATAGTGCCGTTAACATTGCAAGCCGCGCGCTGACGCTAATTGGAACGACTACGGTAGCGTCTGAGTCACGGTCAGCGGTTTTTGGGCGCCGGGCGGTCGCGGACAATGTTCGCTGGCGGCGGCGGCGCTTTGTATGTACCTGTTGTATACATGTATGCAGGTATGTACATTGCTCATCAGGCCACACTAAGTGGGTTGTTGGTGTTCGTTCACTTCACTGCCCAATCGGTATGCGCGCGTGTGCGAGTGTACCGTATGTACGGACAGCGTATGGCCTAGTGGTAGAGAAACGGCATGTTGCGCGCACGGTCCGGTCCCGGGTTCGATTCTTGATGGAGCCACCAGATCGAGGACTTTCTCCCTCAATGGACTTTCTCGTGCCGTCGCTGCCCTAGATTACAGACGGCGTTCTTCCGAATGTCTTTGGCTGAGTATGCAGCTCTAGACGGGAAGGCGTCATGGACATGGGTATGCTATGTATATGGGCCATTGACGGCCTCCTAGCGTCTCCCCAATCCAACAACAACAAAAACGGTATGTTCAGTCGAACTTGTGGTTGAGAAGTTGAGTAATGCTGGTCGAGTTGTTGGCATTCGGGGTTTGTGAGAAAGTCGGTCTTTTTGTCCGTCTCGCCACCTTTGTGGGCTGTGTTGAGTTGAGTCACGCTGGATGACTTACAGGTGTGAAACGGCCCTCGCTGACTAGTCAGCTCAAAGCATTTGTTGAGCAATGCTCGAACTTCCTGTCAAGAGCCAGTGTGTGTCTCTCTCTTCTCTCTCTCTCCAGGCGAGATATCAATCAGTTTGTCCGTTTCAAGATAATAGGGGTTTTAATTTCCGGATTGCGAGATGCGTATCGGACAGCCGCTGACCGATACATGGCCCCAGACGTGTATTGCGTGGCCTCATTCGTTATGTATGTTCTAGTCGTCTTGATGTGGTCGAATTAATGACCCGCACCGCAAGGCAGTAAATAGTGACGGCGCCTTCAAACGCCACAAGTGCGGTCTAGCGGCTCTTTATCTTCGTTATTTATTCCAGCGTCCAGTGTAGTGCGTGCGTATGGGTCTCGTACGCATGCTGGCTGACTCCTTTCAGCTGCTGAGGCGCGTGTATAATCGGTGGCAACATCGATTTCGGCGCGGCGGCCCGCGAAATGGAACCGTCTGGTATGGTGGCTCCCCTCCTCCGCTCTTCCCCACTTCCTTCCGCAAGCCGCTTGGCTTGTCCTTGTTCCTACCGCCCACAGGCTTTATCTATCGATTTATCCCCCTTCATCACAGCCGGTGGGGGGGGGGGGAGGGGCGCGCACAGCCACCACATGTCATCAGGCGGCCAGGCACCGGCAGTCAAGGGTTAGGTAAACAGGAGATGACCGCCGCGCCGCCAGCCGATCTTATTGCTTGTGATTGTCGGGGCGACGGCTGGCCGCTGCGCCGCTCTCCTCGACATCTGTCGCTGCGGAGCAGTCGAGTCGAGTTGCGCAAGGTCATGCGTGCGTGCGCGCGCAGTTCTCGCAAGGCGCGCCGGCTGGATTTTATGACTCTGTCTCTGCGTCTGCGTCGCCGGTCTATATGTACAAGACTCGTTTGACTCCTCTCTCGGGCGCGCTGGTCACTCCTACATGTCTCCTCGTCGACCACCACGCTAGGCGCTATGCAAACACAGCAGCCCCCTGGGGAGGCGGGAGGGAGGGGGGGGGGCCTGGGCCTCTCTCTCTCTCTACACCCTGAGGAGTGGACCACGGAAGGACAAACCATTCATCATCTTTAGAGGGCGCGCGCGCGCTCGCTCGCTCGCTCGCCCACTTGCTCGCCTACCGTTCAGCGGACGGGGAAGAGTGGGCCGCCGACAGATTGGACACCCACCTCCTACTCGCCTCGTCCCATCTGTGCGTGCAGGTTGGACACCTAACCAGCCTTGGCGGGACGGAAGGCGCTCCGCTCATGACTCCGTTGCGCGTGCGCGCCTGCGAGAGAGCGTCTGCGGCGGCCGCGACGGTTTTTTTTCTGCAGGTCGTGGGCGCCCCAGGTGGGCACGCTGCGCTGCGGCTTATCTGTCGGTCCCTGACATAGTGGTTGGTTGGTCGCTGGGTCGTACAATGCGTCCCTCTCCCCGATGAGTGTGCGCGCGTCGGCACAGCGGGAGAAAGTTGGCCACGTCGGCAGGCGCAGGCTTCCAGATGCCGCCGCCCGCCACGCATGCGAAAGTGGTAAGGTATTGGTATGGATAGGTATGTATCAGCAGCGTCGTCTGGAGGCGTAGGCTCAACCCGGGGTGGGCTCTCTAGGCTGCGAGCGAACAACTTTCTCCGCCTGCGCGCGTGTTTGTGCGTCGCGGTCGCCGACGCGCCAAAAGGCGCATTGTCAACCGACGAGCGAGCGCTGTTTGCTTATTCGCGCCGACAGAACCAATGAGAGCGTGGGGGTCTCTCTCAGTGCCAAACAGCATTTCTCTCGTCTTGTAGTTTGGGCTTACGACCGTCCACTCGGCCGCGTCGTGTGCCTGCCCCTCCTGCGTTTGTGCCTGCGCATTATCCCTACAGGGAGGGAGCCCCAGCTGTCGCCCGGGCCGCGGCGGGGGAGGCAATCTGCTATTCATGGCATCGCTGCTAGTGGCGCGTCGCAAATTTGATTTGCTCTCTGACCCAGCGAGCGACAATCGATCGATTTAGATAGAGCCCAGGAGTCGACACGGGTCACTCACCAGTCTGCTGGAGTGTTCGAGAGCGAGTGAGACAACGCCATGATGTCAAGAGCCGCCTTGCGCTTGTCGAGCCTGCTTCTGCTGGCGGCCCTCTGCGCCGGCTTCGAGGAGTACGGCCCAGGTCGGGCCCTTGACGACGACGAGGATGTCGACGCCGACGCCGGAGTCACGCAGCCCCCCGTCGTCAAAGTCCGCAAATTTACTTTGACGACGACGACGACGACGAGCGCCTACCGTCCTCGGAGTCGAGGCCGCCTGTCGACGACTGGGGTGCGGATCGAGATCTCCGGCAGCACCTCCGGCCCGGCGGTCGGCAGTCCACGTCCCGCTGACGCCGGAGTACCCTCTGCCGGGGAGCAAAAGAACGCGCGCGAGGAGGAGGAGACGGAGCGGCCGACCGAGGACGAGAAGGCCGCCATGTTCGGCAGCTACGCAGTGCTGCTGATCCTGGCCGCGCTGGTGCTGATCTGCGTGTTGGTGGCGCTGCTCGCCTGCCTCTGCGTGATGCGCCAGACGAACCGGAAGCGCCAGAGCCGGCCCCAGCCGGGCGGCTACGCGCCCGGTGTCGTCGTCTACGGCAAGTAGAGCCGAGAAGCTGCTGGAATCTTTTTTTTTTGTTTTCTCTGTGGATGGAACTGATGACAGGAGCTGACCGCCGGGCGACAAGAACTTCTCAGATATGGTAGTACCCCGCGAGAGCTGATGAAACCCCTTCGGAGCAGTCGCTCTTTTTAATTTTTAAATTAGTCTGCGAAATTTACACTCAGCATATATTTAGACATTTGAGTGACTGCTCTAGTTCGTGCTATTTCTGTGCACTCACTGGACTGGCGCGTTTTTTTTGTTTTTCTCGCGTTTTACACACACACACACACACACACACACACATGCGCGTATGGTGCTGCCATTGATGAATTGTATAGTCAAGTGAGAAGAATGACACCGATTCAATTTTCTATTCCACGTAGGTATATTTCCACTCGACATGGCATACTGACCGTGGACACAAACCCTGTTTGTTTCTACGGTACTTTTGCGCGTGTTCATGTTCCTGTTTGGTTCTGTTTCTCTCATTGATTGGTGCACGGCGCACAGCGCTTGTTGAACAATGAAAAAAAACATCGAAAACGCAACAACGGCCAAGTCAACACAGGAGTATGTTCAAATTCGGCAGCGTATGGCCTAGTGGTAGAGAATCGGCCTCTTGCGCGCACGGTCCTGGGTTCGACTCTTGATGGATCCACCAGATCGAGGACTTCCCTTTCAATGGATTTTCTCATGCCGTCGCTGCCCTAGGTTTCAGGTGGCGTTCTTCCGAATGTCTGGCTAGTTGTGCGGCTTTAGACGGGAAGGCGTCATGGAGATGGGTATGCTAGGTATGTATATTATATGGGCCATTGGCGGCCTCCTAGCATCGCCCCAAATGCAACAACAACATGATTTGATTTACACTAGTTGCGTGTGTTGTCGTTCTCATGCGCGTGTAGTAGCGCCTTGCCCAATAGATGGGTCTGTTGAGGAGGGGCGTCACTGCATCGTAGCTTCTTTACCGATGTGGTTGGAGGGCGTTTTGTTGACGCCGCTGCTGTGTGCGCGCAAGCCGAAATTTTAAACCCGCGTTTTGCGGAGAGTAACCGTAACCGTAACCGTGGCCTAACCGAGGGGGGGGGGCAGCCCCCCGAAATCGGTCTGAGCCCGGAAATTTTAGCTTGGTACCCCCTTGTTGCAATATGCCAATCTGTCAATGATACTGAATTCCATGTGGATAATGATAGAATCCACATTCAAGAGCCAAATTCTTCGTCCCTGCCGCATGGTTAGGCACGCATAGGTAACTTTGGGAAAATGTAACAGGGAATCCCCCCTCTGCAAAACAGGGTAGAAGATTGAAATTTGACTGCCGTAACTCCCGAAATAAATCCTGGCTGGCTGCGCCACTGGTGTCATCTGACCGTGCAGAGGTAGAGCTCGCAGCTCCGCTCCGCGTCAGCTTCGTGGCGGCAGCTGACGGCCTAGCGGTGGAGAATCGTCTTCTTGCGCGCAACGGTTCCGCGTTCGATTTCTGAATCCTGATTGTGGATGATGTGCGCTGGCAGGTTTTATTCCGCGTGATTGTCGAAACCGCGAACCCTCCTGTAGTACTCGTTCCAAAAGTGCCGCTCCCTTTCAATGGTATGACGGTGTTGAAACTATGGTCGCTTATGTGTATGTGCGTACATGTATGTGCATGTGAGAGTGTGTTAGAGTGTACCAACGAATATGTGCGCAGCGTCTTTTTCCCTCAAAAATCGCCTCCACGCGCGTTTCCGCCCACAAAGCTCCCCACACATCGACCCTTCCACTTTATAAGCCCCCTCCCATAATTATGTCATCCTCCTACAGCTCGAACGAAACAATTAGCCCCCTGGGGGCGAATTATTTTGTTTACGGTACACGTTCAAACCGTACACCACAAACATAAGCACCCGAATAGTTGCACAATTCAGGCGGCACTGTAACTCCGTCTCTTTTCGCGCCCGATTCAAAATTCGTACGGCTTTATACGGCGGCGCGGTGTGTCGTGTGTTCGTTCGTCGGCGCATCGATTTTGTGTCGGGTTGGCGTTCGTCGCCTGTCGGTTAATTGAATTCCGCAATTGCTGCAGCCGCTGCCGAATTATTGGCTTTTTGGGAGGGGCGCGCCAGCTCAGCTTTCGACAGTGGAATTTATTGCTCGGCCGCTTTCGGCTTTCGCGGCCCGTTTGTCACCACCACGCGTGTACGTGCGTTCGTCCCCAGTCGGTGCGTGCGTCATCTCCTCGCGACGCAACGGTGTCACACACGAGCGAATAACTGGTCGCTGCGAGACACTTTGTCTGTCACCTCTGCAGATGCGTGTGTGTGCGTGTGCGCGCGTGCGTGTGTGTGTGTGTGCATGTGTGTGTGTGTGTGTGTGTGCGTGCGTGTGCGTGTGCGTGCGTGCGTGAGCGCACTTCCGTTGTCCAAGTCCAGGCAGTGTGAGTGCGTGCGTGTGCCCTGGGCCTACATGACATGGTCCATTATGCATTTGTCCGCCTGTGCGTGCGTGCGTGCGTGCGTTTGTCGTTGAGTCACTTTGCTGACCAACTAGCAGCCAGCCAGGTGTTGTCTCCTAGCTGCCATCGGCCAACATATGCCGCCTCTTTATATCGCGCGTGTAGGCGTCTGTTGTTTCACCGGCGCCCGCTACCTTTTTTTCCGCTTTGTTTGCGCAACTGCTCACCTTTTGCAGGTGTTTTTTTTTGTGTGGAATTTTGTCAATTTAAAAGAGGAAAATCATGAAGAAAGCCTCGACCCCCGGCTCGGTCGGCAAGTTTCTCACACCCCTGCCCGGCAGGCGCTATAATTCGAACGCGAAAGCAGCTAACAAAGCCGAAAGCTTCGCTAGCTCGTCCGCAGCTAACATGGCTAAGCACAAGGCGGCCACGTCAAAGGAGCCTTTTTCCATTAAATCGGTGAAAAATCGAAATTTGAAAATAAAGTCGGAGGTCAAGACAATGGGCGAAGAGACGGATGTCGTACTCATGGGAGTGCCCATGTAAGCTGAGATTTGTTTTTTTTATGATTATTATTATTTTTTGTATATTTTGTCCGCCATTTGTGCCTTTGATTGGTGAATGCCCATCTACGCTCCCACACACACGTCACACGCACACACACGCACGCACACACACACACACACACACACACACACACACACACACACACACACACACACACACACACACACACACACACACACACACACACACACACACCACCCACGGTGCGGTGGTTGCATTGTTACACCATTTTCACTTTGTTAATTTCACAAAAAAAAATAAAAGTCGATAAATTTCTTTAGCTTCTTGATCGACGCTTTCAACCTGCTGAAGAGGGGCGGTCTGGACATCGAAGGGCTGTTCAGACGCGAAGGCAACTCGCAGCGCGTCAATCTCATCTGGGTTGGATTTATTTTCTTTAATAATTTAATAATTTTAATTGAATTTTTTCTCGTCCGCAGGCTCCATTTCATGGCACCGTGGGGTTGCCAGAGACATGCACTCCCCATGATATCTGCTCTCTGATCAAGCGCTTTCTCAGATCGATCGAGCAGCCTTTGCTCGACACCTTGGAGGTACCCGAGAGTTCTTTGGAGGGGGGGGGGGTGCAACGCATTGTTGTTGTTGGATTAGGGGCAACGCTAGGAGGCGGTCAATGGCCCATCTCGCATACCCATCATCCCATATAACCGCGTAATTTGCCAGAGACCTTCGGAAGAACGCCATCTGTAGTCTAGGGCAGCGACGGCACGAGAAAATCCATCGAAAGAGACGTCCTCGGTCTAGTGGCTCCATCAAGAATCGAACCCAGCACCGTGCGCGCAAGAGGCCGGTTCTCTATCACTAGGCCATTCGCTGCCCCAACAACGTAAGTGTTGATTTGGTCTTGAGGCCGGTGCCTTACCTGTGACCGGACGTGGAAGAGTGGGGGGGGGGGTAAATGGCCGAATTCTCGGGGGGGGGGGGGGGGGGGGGGGTGTCTGGCGCAAAAAGCGGTGCGTAGCTGGCCATTTTTTTTAGTTATACTGGTACTTTTTGGTTAAAATGGGTATAAATAGGGTGAAAAGACAGGGTAAAAATCCCTTGGGAAAATTCTGGGTGGTTGGGGGGGGGGGGTAGGTGGGTGTTAGAAAAATAGTGGGGGAGGGTATAGGGTAACCCCCACCCCCCAGTTACAGGTGCAGGGGGGAGGGTTTGAAACACCAACGCGTATATGCTTCGATTCAGGGCGAATTTACCATGTTCTCCACTACGATCTCTCACGAGCGCACAAAAATCAACTCGATTCTGCAGCTCTGTCGGTTTGTTGTTTTGTTTTGTTTTTCTTCTATTTCTGTGCGTTTTATTTTTGCAATTTCGTGAATTTTTCATTTCAGCGTGCTGCCAATGTCCCATTTGGGCACGCTGGGATATCTCATGCGTCAGTTGAAACTGGTGCGCCAACTTCGAATTTTCCATTTAATACACATTTTGATTTTAGATAATATGTATTTAAATTTAATTAATTTAGGTCGCTGCCCACTCCGAACAGAACAAAATGGACACCCGCGCCTTGGCAACTGTGCTGGCGCCCACGATTTTTCGCGACAACAGAGGTGTGTAATTAAAAAAAATTAATTTGCAAATTTGTACAGCTCGGCTTCAGTAGTTCTGTTTTTTTTTGTGTTTATGAGACTTACTAGTGCATTTTTGGCAATAAATCACTTTGGAGGGTATTTCGACTCTTCGAGCCTTGTCATTGCTGAGTAGTAGTATAGTAGTAGTACTAGCAAAGGAAGCTAACCTGTTCTGAAGTACTCTGTAGCAGTTTTACTGAAATTGTATTCATTTATCTATTTTGGCTAAAGCGTGTGTACCAATTCTTGAGGTGGAATGATATATCGGCGCCATGTTTCAATTTTTGTAAATCCCAGAAGTTGTAATACCCTGGATTTTATTTAAAAGTTTAAAAAGAGATACTCTTTCATTGGCTGACTAACCATCATTTATTGGTTTTTATGCAAGCAAACCTTTCCCGTATTCTGTATCGAGCTCCCTTGCCCTCAAAAAATGTTTCACTCGCTTCTCAAACGCTTTTGCGTTCACGTTGCAGTATTTATGGACTTGTGGAAGCGAGGACCCCGTTAAACTTGTTGAATGTTGGGCTATTTTGTCGCCACCTACAAGCAACTTTATGCTGAAAACTAGGCCCACTAGGCGTGTTTCTTCTACCACCGCCTATCCCTTTCCTTCTCCCCCCCCCCAAGATTTCCGATTTCGGGTGGTAGAATTCCCCCCCCCCCCTTTCCTCCACCCCTGGATCCGCCACGCTCTCTCTTCCAATACGTGCAAAGTTCTCTCAGAGATTTCAATTTTGTCTTTCTTTTGTCTTTTCGCAAAGAAAAACAAACATTTTTAGGCGGTGGCAGCGTGGGCGCTAGCTCGCGAGCGGGCGGCAGTTGCGAGTGCATTCTGGAGACGATGCGCGGTCAGATGGACTCCAAGATCGACGTCGTGCAGCTGCTCATCGAGCACGCCGACTGGATCGGTGCGCGCACGCACCGGCACGCACGCACACGCGCACACGCACGCACGCACCGGCACGCACCCGGCACGCACGCACGCGCGCACCGGCACGCACGCACCGGCAGTCGGCACGCACCCGGCACGCACCAGCACGCACGCACCGACACGCACCGGCACGCACCGGCACGCACGCACGCACCGTGGCAGGCACTGAGACGGCGTACGAGAAGACGATGTCGCCGGGCGGCTACGTGCTGCCCTTCTCGGAGGAGCGCGCCTCGGTCGCCGACGAGCGCGACCGCCTCAGCCGGTCGCCTTTCATCGAAGTCGCTGCTGCCGGCGCCGGCAGGCGTCCGGCAGCGGCGTCGTCGTCGCGGCAGCAGCAGCAGCGCCGTCGGCTCCAGGCGCAGTCGGCAGAGGACGACGACGCGCTCGTCGTCGGCAGGAAGAAACAGTCGTCGTCGACGACGCAGCAACAGACGGCCGTCGGCAGACACGCCAGCGCCCTCCAGTGCCGCCAGCCCGTGGCGTCTGCGAACAAGGTGGTGCGGTTGAACGCAACGCAGGGTTCATGGGCGTGCATGGGTGTGCGCGTTTGTCACACTTGCAACCGGGTTAAGCGGAACCGGAATTGAGAGGGGGGGGCAGGTATGGGTGTCCGTCGGATTGTGCGCCAAGATTGCGTGTCGTTGTACTCAATGAGTATACCACTCATAAAACGCCGAAAAGAACGCTTTTCGCGCATTTTAACACCCCCCCCCCCCGAGTTACATTGTGCGTGCATGAGGTTGCCTCGAAGAAAGCATCCGTCCCCTCTTGCAGGCGACGCCAAAACGAGGTCGACCCAGGTCCAAGACCGGCCCCATCGTCTACCAACCCGCTGCCTCCGTGCCTGCTAAGGCGCAGCCAAGGTAGCGCAATTATCACTTTTTCACCGTATTCCTTTGTTGTTCCATTTTTCTCGTTTTCTCCTGCAGAAAGTCGCCGCCCGCCCGCCCGACTACCCTGAAACCGGCGGATGGAACTGGCGAAAAGGTGCGTGTTTGGAGCTATTTCGGTGTGTTTTTCATGTAAAAAAAAATAATTTGGTAGCGCCAACACAGTACATGACTGTAGATGAGAGTGTGTTCATCCCTTGCCCAATTGGGTATAGTAACTCGGTGGCTTGGGGGTTCGATTCTCGATGAATCCACTAATGAGGAAGTCCCTGTCAATGGATTTTCTTTGGAATGGAAAAACAAAAAATGTCTGGCTAATTGTGCGGCTCTAGACGGGAAGGCGTCATGGAGATGGCAATGCTCTATGGGCCATTGACGGCCTCCTAGCGTTGCCCCTAATATCCGCCAAAAACTCAGTGGCAGTTGTTGTTGTTTTTTTTTTTTGCAGAAGACGCGTCGTCGCTCCAGCTCTCTCCATCAATTCGTCACCTCCATAGCTTCCAAGTTGACCATTCGCAGCGGCACCGTCGACGCCGACGACCGCCTGCCGACGACTGCAGCCGTCGACAGCGACAACTCGACAATCCGACAACCAAATCTGCCCTCTGCCGACACTGTCGACAAAAAAGAAGCGACGTGCGGAGCTCGGGAAGCGATCTCGGCCACGACCCGTGAAGAGGTAGAATGAATTGTGGACACTAATTACCCCCCCCCCCCTGGGCTAATATGAACACCGTCCCATACTTTTGTAAGACAGAACATCTCACTTTGCACTACCATGTATTCCGATGGGCAGCGGACGGCGTAATGGTAGAGAATCGGCCTCTTGCGCGCACGGTCCTGGGTTCGATTCTCGATGGATCCGCTAAAAACGAGTCTTTTTCTATCCATGGAATTTCTGCTATCGCTGCCCTAGATTACAGATGGCGTTCTTCCGACTGTCTTTGGCTAATCATGCGGCTCTAGACTGGAAGGCGTCATGCAGAAAGGCATGCTATATGGGCCATTGACGGCCTCCTAGCGTTGCCCCTAGTCCAACAACAGCGTGTATTCCGGTGCTTGCAGCAGCCCTGCTCGAGCTCTTCTCTGCGAAGCGAAGAACCTGTGGGCGTCGCGTCGTCGACGCCGCTGCAGTGCGCGCGCGTGCTGTCGGCCAGAGGGGATTTTGGCACTAGCAACTGGCTGTGGGGTGGTGGCGGGGGGCCGATGGGGGCCATGGAAGCTGATGGAAATGAGGAAGAACCCGTGCACGTCGAGGGAAAAGCGGTCGCTCCAACACCAGTGGTGCAAGAGGTACGACGAGAGCGTGCACACGCGGACAGGCGGACAAGGAAGCGCGCACGCACGCACGCACCGACACGCACGCACCGGCACACGCACGCACCGGCACGCACGCACCGGCACGCATGCACGCACCGGCACGCACGCACCGGCACGCACGCACCGACACGCACGCACCGGGACGCACGCACGCACCGGCACGCACGCACCGGCACGCACGCACCGGCACGCACGCACCGGCACGTACGCACCGGGACGCACGCACGCACCGGCACGCAACCACAGGCACGCACTCACCCGCACGCACGCACTCACACGAACGCACCGAGCCGCACGCACGCACGCACCGGCACGCACGCACTGGCACGCACGCACCGGGACGCACGCACGCACCGGGACGCACGCACGCACCGGCACGCACGCACCGGCACGCACGCACCGGCACGCACGCACCGGCACGTACGCACTGGCACGCACGCACCGGCACGCACGCACCGGCACGCACGCACCGGCACGTACGCACCGGCACGCACGCACCGGCACGCACGCACCGGCACGTACGCACTGGCACGCACGCACCGGCACGCACGCACCGGCATGTACGCACCGGGACGCACGCACGCACCCGCACGCACGCACACGCACGCACGCACACGCACGCACGCACCGCACGCACGCACCGCACGCACGCACCGGCACGTACGCACCGGCACGCACGCACCGGCACGCACGCACCGGCACGCACGCACGCACCAGCACGCACGCACTGGCACGCACGCACCGGGACGCACGCACGCACCGGCACGCACGCACCGGCACGCACGCACCGGCACGCACGCACCGGCACGTACGCACCGGGACGCACGCACGCACCGGCACGCACGCACCGGCACGCACGCACCGGCACGCACGCACTGGCACGTACGCACCGGCACGCACGCACGCACCGGCACGCACGCACTGGCACGCACGCACCGGGACGCACGCACGCACCGGCACGCACGCACCGGCACGCACGCACCGGCACGCACGCACCGGCACGCACGCACCGGCACGCACGCACCGTCACGTACGCACGGGCACGCACGCACCGGCACGCACGCACCGGCACGCACGCGCCGGCACGCACACGCATGCACGCACCGGCACGCACGCACCGGCACGCACACGCACGCACGCACGCACCGGCACGCACGCACCGGCACGCACACGCACGCACGCACGCACCGGCACGCACGCCTCTCGCCCGCACGTACGCACCGGCACGCACGCACCGGCACGCACGCACTGGCACGTACGCACCGGCACGCACGCACGCACCGGCACGTACGCACTGGCACGCACGCACCGGCACGCACGCACCGGCACGTACGCACTGGGACGCACGCACGCACAGGCACGCACGCACCGGCACGCACGCACCCGCACGCACGCACGCACGCACGCACACGCACGCACGCACCGTCACGTACGCACGCGCCCGCACGCACGGTCAGGCACGCACCGGCACGCACGCACGCACCAGCACGCACGCACCGGCACGCACGCACCGGGACGCACGCACGCACCGGCACGCACGCACCGGCACGCACGCACCGGCACGCACGCACCGGCACGTACGCACCGGGACGCCCGCACGCACCCGCACGCACCCCCCCGCACGCACGCACCCTCACGCACGCACCCCCACGCACGCACCCCCACGCACGCACGCACCGGCACGCACGCACGGGCACGCACGCACCGCCACGCACGCACGCACCGGCACGCACGCACCGGCACGCACGCACCGCACACACGCACACGCACGCACGCACACCCGCACGCACGCACCGGCACGTACGCACTGGCACGCACGCACCGGCACGCACGCACCGGCACGCACGCACGGGCACGTAAGAACACGCACGAAAGCACCCTCCGGCACGCACGCACCGGCTCGCTCGCACCGGCACGCTCGCACCCACACACACGCACGCACGCACGCACCGGCACGCACGCACCGGCACGTACGCACCGGCACGCACGCACCGGCACGCACGCACCGGCACGTACGCACCGGGACGCACGCACGCACCGGCACGCACGCACCGGCACGCACGCACCGGCACGTACGCACCGGGACGCACGCACGCACTGGCACGCACGCACCGGCACGCACGCACTGGCACGCACGCACTGGCACGTACGCACCGGGACGCACGCACGCACCGGCACGCACGCACCGGCACGCACGCACCGGCACGCACGCACCGGCACGCACGCACCCGCACGCACGCACCGGCACGCACGCACCGGCACGCACGCACCGGCACGCACGCACCGGCACGCACGCACGCGCACGAACGCACGCACCGGCACGCACGCACACGCACGCACCCACACGCACGCACGCACGCACCGGCACGCACGCACCGGCACGCACGCACCGGCACGCACGCACCGTGACGCACGCACGCACCGGCACGCACGCACCGGCACGCACGCACCGGCACGCACGCACTGGCACGTACGCACCGGCACGCACGCACGCACCCGCACGCACGCACCCCCACGCACGCACCGGGACGCACGCACGCACCGGCACGCACGCACCGGCACGCACGCACCCGCACACACGCACCCACGCACGCACCGGCACGCACGCACCGGCACGTACGCACTGGCACGCACGCACCGGCACGCACGCACCGGCACGGACGCACCGGGACGCACGCACTGGGACGCATGCACGCACCGGCACGCACGCACCCGCACGCACGCACCGCACGCACGCACCGGCACGCACGCACCCGCACGCACGCACACACGCACGCACCGGCACGTACGCACCGGCACGCACGCACCCGCACGCACGCACCGGCACGTACGCACCGGGACGCACGCACGCACTGGCACGCACGCACCGGCACGCACGCACCGGCACGTACGCACCGGGACGCACGCACGCACTGGCACGCACGCACCGGCACGCACGCACTGGCACGCACGCACTGGCACGTACGCACCGGGACGCACGCACGCACCGGCACGCACGCACCGGCACGCACGCACGCACTGGCACGCACGCACCGGCACGCACGCTCTGGCACGCACGCACTGGCACGTACGCACCGGGACGCACGCACGCACCGGCACGCGCGCACCGGCACGCACGCACCCGCACGCACGCACCGGCACGGACACACCCGCACGCACGCACCGGCAAGCACGCACCGGCACGTACGCACCGGCACGCACGCACGCACTGGCACGCACGCACCGGGACGCACGCACGCACCGGCATGCATGCACCAGCATGCACGCACCGGCACGCACGCACTGGCATGCACGCACCTGCACGTACGCACCGGCACGCACGCACGCACCGGCACGAACGCACCGGCACGCACGCACCAGCACGCACGCACCGGCACGTACACACCGGCACGCACGCACGCACCGGCACGCACGCACCGGGACGTACGCACCGGCACGCACGCACGCACCGGCACGCACGCACCGGCACGTACGCACTGGCACGCACGCACGCACTGGCATGCACGCACCGGGACGCACGCACGCACTGGCACGCACGCACCGGCACGCACGCACCGGCACGCACGCACGCACGCACGCACGCACGCACGCACGCACCGGCACGCACGCACCGGCACGCACGCACCGGCACGCACGCACGCATCGGCACGCACGCACCGGGACGCACGCACGCACCGGCACGCACGCACCAGCACGCACGCACCGGCACGCGCGCACCGGCACGTACGCACCGGGACGCACGCACGCACTGGCACGCACGCACCAGCACGCACGCACCGGCACGCACGCACCGGCACGGACGCACCGGCACGCACGCACGCACTGGCACGCTCGCACCGGGACGCACGCACGCACCGGGAGGCACGCACGCACCAGCACGCACGCACCAACACGCACGCACCGGCACGCACGCACCGGCACGCACGCACCGGCACGCACGCACCGGCACGCACGCACCGGGACGCACGCACGCACCGGCACGCACGCACCGGCACGTACGCACCGGGACGCACGGAGCGGCACGCACGCACCGGCACGTACGCACCGGGACGCACGCACCGGCACGTACGCACCGGCACGCACGCACCAGCACGCACGCACCGGCACGGACACACCGGCACGCACGCACGCACCGGCACGCACGCACCGGGACGTACGCACCGGCACGCACGCACGCACCGGCACGCACGCACCGGCACGAACGCACTGCCACGCACGCACGCACAGGCACGCACGCACCGGGACGCACGCACGCACGGGCACGCACGCACCGGCACGCACGCACCGGCACGCACGCGCCGGCACGCACGCACCGCACGCACGCACCAGCACGCACGCACCGGCACGAACGCACCGGCACGCACGCACCGGCACGCACGCACCCCCACGCACGCACGGCCCAGAACGCGCCGGCCCGCACGCACGCACCGGCACGCACGCACGCGCCCGCACGCCCCGGCACGCGCGCACCGGCACGTACGCACCGGGACGCACGCACGCACTGGCACGCACGCACCGCACACGCACGCACCGGCACGCACGCACCGGCACGTACGCACGCACTGGCACGCACGCACCGGGACGCACGCACGCACCGGGACGCACGCACGCACCCAGACGCACTGACGCACCGGCACGCACGCACCGGCACGCACGCACCGGCACGCACGCACCGGCACGCACGCACCGGCACGCACGCACCGGCACGCACGCACCGGGACGCACGCACGCACCGGCACGCACGCACCGGCACGCACGCACGCACGCACGCACCGGCACGCACGCACCGACACGCACGCACGCACGCACGCACCGGCACGCACGCACGCACGCACGCACGCACCGGCACGCACGCGCCGACACGCACTTCACTTCCCGCACCAGTAGGTAGAGCTGAGAGCCGCCACGCACGCAAGTCCGTTCTCCACCTCCCCAGCCTTTGTCCCTAGGCCGAGAGCGAGCGCTCTCCTCTCCAGCGACGCGCAAAGGACGTCTGCGTGACGCTGCCCTCGACGCCGTCCGACGCGCGCGCGCTGCGACGCGGCCGACGCCGCTACACGACGCCCGTCAACGTCAACCCCCTTCGCCGTCTGCAGCCCAACACCAAGAGGGCGGGGCTCAGGGAGCCTGATGGTGGGTGGGTGGGTGGAGACTGATTTTCCAAACCGTCTCCTCGGGCGTATGAACGAAGCCCTAGCCCGAGGCTGGGGCTGTCTTGACACCCCCCCCCCCTCACAAACCTGTAACTGGGGGGGGGGCACTAGTTTTCCAACACCCACCCCCCAGAATTTTCTCAAAGGATTTTCACCATGTCTAAAACGGTAAAAATGAGTAAATGTTGGTGTCTTTCAGTGCTCTTCAGTGTTATATGACCACGAAACAGCTAAATAACACTAGAGCCTATTTATGCCCATGTACGACCAAAAAGTACCAGTATGAGTCAAAAAATGCCACCCCCACTCTGTTTTACTCTCGGGTCCCCCCCCCCCAACACTCTGCCAGACCCGGTTACAGGTATCCCCCCCCCCCACATGGGCTGGTGCTGGCGACCTACAAGCTTTGTTGGCCGACAGAGTTGTGTACTGAAGTCGCGCCATGCGTACTTGTAACCGGCTGGGGGGGGGGGATCCTGTTTTGAACGCCTTTTGACAAAAAAGAACAGCTATATAGACGCAATTGTTGAACAATTTTCCATTCTGGGCATTATACCCAACCTTGGTGCTTACTTCCCCCCCCCCACTCGGTCAGACCCTGTTACAGGGTATGGCACACCACTATGCGAGGGGCTGGGGTGTACAGGTGGAGGTCGTTGTCGCTCAAAGCCTAGAGAGCGTCCAACGAGTGGTTCTTCTTGCACACTTTTTTTTCACCCCTTTTGTCTATCCCTTCGTGTCTGTCTGTCTGCCGCTGACACGACTCTCTGGTCTTGGTCGCTCACAGGTCGCGGCGGCGGCTCGTCCGGCTTGGTAGCTGACGAAGATGAGTTTGCCCACTTGGAGACGGCGCGACAGGAAAGGCAGCAGCCAGTGGAAGACGACGACGAGCTCTTCCCGGAGTGGACCTTTGCGCCTCGTCCGGGCGGCCAGGGCTCGCGCCGCCGTCGCAGTCGGAGCGTGAGCGCGCTCCAACAAGCCGAGGCGACCGTCCTGGACTCCCTGTTCTGCCAGTACCCGCCGGAGCGGCGATCGGGCTCGGCCGACTCCAGTCTGGAGTTCGTGGCGGCCGCCGGCAGTCGTGAGTTCATATTCGGTCTATGAGGGCTTCATGAGGCGGGCGGACAATTCGAGCGCCCCCCCCCCCCACCACATTTCGAGCGCTCCCTTCCCCGGAATTTCTCCTGAATCCCCACCCCTGCAAGAGAGATCGGTTTGCACGCAAGATTTACTACTGTCTAGCCGACAAACCGACCGAATTCGTTTGGGAGTTCCCGCAGCCGCTCTCAATATTCTGACCGCTCTCAATATTCTGACATTTTACGGCCATTTTACGGTACACGAGGCGTTGCTAATTGCTGGTCGGTGTATTCCAGAGGCGCAAAGTCGTCGAGCCCTCTCGTCCGGTAAGAAGCGTCGGCAGACGCCTGCGGAACTGGCAGAGAAGTTCGCTTCTTCGTCGGCGACGACGACGACGAACCAAGAAAGCAGTAAGCAAACCTTGCATGTTTGGGTGGCGTGCCTGTCTCCCAATCATACCTGTAACTGGGGTGGGCTTTGGGGCGCTTTGGGGCCCCCACTATTTTTCCAATACCCCCCAACCCTCCCCCCCAGATTTTTCCCAAGGAGTTTTCACTCTGTCTAAAACGATAAAACTGAGTACATGTTGGTGTTTTCCAGCGTTATATGACCATAAACCGGCTAAATAACACTGTTTAGACGCTATTTATACCTATTTTTGACCAAAAAGTACAAGTATAATTCAAAGAATGGCCAGCTACCCTCCCCCCACTTTTTGCTCCAGACACCCCCCCCCCAGAATTCGGCCATTTAGCCTCCCCCCCTCTTCCAGACCCGGTTACAGGTATGCTCCCAATCCAGCCTATGCTGCGCGGTTGTGTGCCTGTGCTGCACTGTACAGCATGCCACCTTTGCGCGCATATGCAGCGATATGAAAGTGAGTGATTGATGCGAAATTGTTGTTGACTGCGCTTCAGTAATTGCTAGTACCTATTACCTAACTATTTTCGTCTGCTCGTCACAATATTTTCCGTGCCTTCATTGCGGTTGGGCTGCGTGGGTGCTACATGTAATCACAGCTTGCAAAAAATGACGTTTTTACGAAGTTTTGAAACATTTTTCCATGCCTTGTTTTATTGACTCAACCGAAACCGCAGCGGAAAGAGGCTTTGTTAGGCTTTGTCAGTGGGTCAATGGGTTTAGTAGCCACAATATACCTACATAGATACACTTGAGTATGTGCACAACTAGACTACAGTGTACAAATATCCAGGGAGGGGGGGGGGGGCCCCCCCCACGGTCCCCACACCTTCCACACTTTGTCGCTTGTGCGATAGGCCCTAAAAGGCATTGCAGAAGTGGTTCACTGCTGAGTTAAGGTTGGGGGGGGGGGGCCTTGCACTGATGGGCGCTTTTTCGTTGTGTGTGTTGTGATTCCGGTGGTGTGGGTTGTATCGGTTTTTCCCTACGTTACTCCGGTGGTGGTGTGTGTGCGCTTCGTGGCTTATTTTAAAGTCCCAGTTGACACGCTGGAACACGCTCCAAGCTTTTCTGTGTGTCTGTGCTACAGGCCCGACAAAGCAATTCATGGAATGCCAAGAGCAACTTCTCTCTTCGCCTTCCGAGAGCAAGCGTCGACCTTTGCCGCCAAGAGAATTTGAGCTGTTCGGTGCGCGCTTCTCTCTTTCTGCGGAATGGCATTCCTTCCCTCTGGCACATTTCGCTGTTCTACTTTTCCCCATGTGTGGGTGTGGGTGTGTGCAAAGTCAACCAACACAACACCGTTGTTGTTGTTGTGTTAGGGGCAACGCTAGGAGGCCGTCAATGGCCCACAAAGCATAGCCATCTCCATGACGCCTTCCCGTCTAGAGCCGCGCAATTAGCCAAAGACATTCGGAAGAAGGCCATCTGTAATCTAGGGCAGCGACAGCAAGAGAACATCCATTGATGGGGGAATACTCTTTTGTATCCTTCAGGAATCGAACCCAGAACCCTGGGCGCGATAGGCCGATTCTCTACCACTAGGCCACAGCACCATACGATGTGTAGACTCAGAAGTGGCAATAAACAGCGAGAATAAAGGTTGCAGGCGCGGCGCCCCTGAATTCGGCAGCTTTGGGCAGCGCTGACAGCAGCGGCGAACGCGCCTTTCCCTGGGACGAGGCCGTGCCGCCGAGCCTGCCCCCAGCTTCGGATCAGACTGGTGAGAAAAAAACTAGTAAAACAAAAAAATATTTGGCGCAATCCCAACACACTATGGAGGCGTAGACAATGTGGGACGTTACTTACTGTATACCGTAAATCCTCCAATACAGCCCCCCCCTCCAATAGTGCCCCCCCCTCCAATAGTGCCCCCGGGTACGGCAAGGTTGAAATAATAGAGCCCCCCCCTCCAATAGTGCCCCCGGGGGTAAGGGGTATGTTGTGCCATGTGCCTTTTATGTGCAAAAATATAGTGGTAGGTACATTTATATCGTGTATACACACTACTACTAACCAATAATAGTACGTTTCAGCAACTATTATCGGTAAATCAACCATTAAATGTGGCAAAAGTGATCAAAATCATCGAAAAATCGGCAATTTTGACAGCGAAACTAGCATTACCATTCAAAATTTTTAGGTTGAAATAATAGAAGCCCCCCCTCCAATAGTGCCCCCCCCTCCAATAGTGCCCCCGGGTAAGGAAAGGTTGAAAAAATAGTGCCCCGGGGGCACTATTGGAGGATTTACGGTATCATACACTGCGTTCTTCTCCCGTGAGCCGGCCACCTGGCACGGATTTTGGGCCCAAGCCGCAGAGCCGCCTGACAATAACCGTAACAGAAACTTGTGTTATTAACGGTGCTGCAGAACCCCTGTTCCATGATCGCACGATAAATGTTTCAAGTACTGTTTATGCAGATCGAGCTACTTGTGCTTTTCGATGTAGTTAAAAAAGTTGGCCTTAACATTCTTCTTAAGACTTTCTCTTGGGATGGTGCACCGCGTCGTCCTGTATTTGCATGAATATGAAACCTGCCTCATAGCAGTGTGTTGCGCACGCAGCGTGTGAACCCGTGCCCCGCGTATACGCGCGCGTATACCGTAAACAATAGTGCCCCCGGGGCACTATTTTTCAACCTCTCCTTACCCGGGGGCACTATTGGAGGGGGGGGAGGGGGCTTCTATTATTTCAACCTAAAAATTTTGACTGGTAATGCTAGTTTCGCTGTCAAAAAATTGCCGATTTTTCGGTGATTTTGATCACTTTTGCCACATTTATTGGTTGATTTACCGTTAATAGTTGCTGAAACGTACTATTATTGGTTAGTAGTAGTGTGTATACACAATGTAAATGTACCTACTACTATATTTTTGCCCATAAAAGGCACATGGCACAACATACCCCTTACCCCCAGGGGCACTATTGGAGGGGGGGGGGGGGCTCTATTATTTCAACCTTGCCATACCCGGGGGCACTGTTGGAGGAGGGTTGTATTGGATGATTTACGGTACGTCTGTGCCTGTCGTCTTGCAGTCTACGAGCTACCCGGCCAAGCGCTTGCCGGGGTGACGGCGACTGCTCAAGAAGAGTCTTTCTGTCGCCAGCAGTGTGCTGAGCCTTGCGGTATTGCCCTTGTGTCTTGCTAGCTTAGCATCACCGTAACCCTATAATTAGCCCCCCCCCCCCTAGCCCCCTATAATTACACTCCCTCCCTATGTGGGCCATCGTCTATAGCAAGGCGCATTTTTCCATATCTGGGTCTATGTATGGTCTGGTATGTACATGTATGTGTATGTGAGGGGTGTGTTAGAACGTACCAACGTATGTGCGCAGTTTTTTTTCTCTTAAAAAGCACCTCTTTAGGCGCTTTGCGCCACAAAGCTCCCTACATATCGACCCTTTCACCTTATTGGACCCCAATAATTGCACCCCCTCCTACTACGGTTTCATTGAAACACACAATTAGCCCCGGGGGCTAATTATATGGCTTACGGTATGTAGTCGTCAGCAGGCGCTGACTGACTGGGTTGTCGGCTTCTAGCCGTCTCGTCCTCAGTGCCCGGCGAGCAGCAGATGCATCGAGAGGAGTGGACCGTAGCGACGCCGCAAGTCAAAGAAGTGCAGGGGCAGCAGCAGCAACGTGCCTCCCCCCTGAGCCCCCGGGCGATGGAGGCGCCTGACGACGTCCACATGCGCTCCCCTTCCTCGTCCACGCTGGCAGTAGACAGGGGTGCGTTCTGTTTCACCAACTAAATAACTCGGTCTCATCGTAGAAATTGGAACGTACATAGTGAGAAGCTGGTGTCCCCCCCCCACGCCTAAAGGGGGGAATTCACTCCCCCCAGATGTGATACAAGTACCTAGTTCAATTATTATGATGGAGAAACACGTTTTCCTTGGCGGGGGGGGGGGGCGTTCTCTCCTCTCCTGTGGTGGCATTTTGTTCTGCGTTGGTGCTTTCCCAAGCAAGTCGATCGATTGACAGCATACGATGCGATTACGTTGTAGTACTACACGTCCATGCAGGCCGGCGTAGCAAAGCAATCAAATCACTGCTACTACGTGTGTCGTACGCGTCTGTGCAGGATTGCAAGAGGAGGACGGTCAGGACGACGAGTTCGAACGCTCGGCCGAGGCGCGACTGGCCATTCTCACGGCGACTGGCGAAGACGACCACGAATCCGCCATCGATACCAAGTACTTCTTGCGCTCTCACCGCCACTCGGGCACCCCCAGTGAGTTTCAGGCTGTGTGTGTGGTGTGTGTGTGTGCGTGTGTGTGCGTGTGTGTGTGTGCGTGTGTGTGCGCGTGCGTGCGTGCGTGCGTGCGCTTGCATGTCTGCGTAGTATTAGAGCGACTTCCCAGGTCAGCCAATATCTGTAGCGTTGCAGGCACGTTCTCTGTGCACAACGGCATGCTCTCGGAGGTGCGGCCCAGTATCGCGTTCATCCGCCAGAACAGACGCGGCCTCGTCCGCGACCGTCGCACGCAGTTCGAAGGCCCTTCCTCTGATGATGCGTCAGCTGACGGCCTCGTTGGCGCTGATGAGTCATCACTGAAGGCGATGACTCATCAGCCCAACATGATGAGTCACCGGGCTCAGAGTGGGCAGGACCCACCGCCGATGACGATGATGAGTCATGGCTTGCCAGAACCAACGCAAGGAGAGAAGGAGAACAGTGATTGTGCTGACCAGGGAAGCGGGGAGGTGCTGAAAGGAAAGGGGGATGGAGGAGACGTGATTGTGAAGATGGGAAAGTGCAATGAGGCACCGAAGGAGATGGACAAGACGAAATTGGTGGAGGTAGGCAGACTAATGACATGCGCCCACGTACTGGCACGCACGCACGCACGCACTGACACGCAAGCACGCACACACTGACACGCAGGCATGCACGCACTTACACGAACGCACTTGCACGCAATCGCGCACTGGCGTTCACAGACGCGCAAAAGTCGGCATTTCTTTCTACAGCAGTCCACGCCGTTCAAGACGCCGCTGGTACCGGCCCGCAAGCGAGCTAGTGGCTCCGTCTCCCGAGCTGGCGCGCTCAAGAGGTTGAACAAAGGTGTGCACCTGATTTTGGTGCCTCCTCTCTCCAGAACTATCTCCCACTCCCACTGTTTCAGTTAACTCTCCCAAAAGCCCTCTGACCAATCAGCGGCGCGTCGCTCGGCCCACGACGACCAATCAGCGAAAGGCCTTTCTGGCAGAGAATGCGACGCCAAGGACGCTACGTGACGACAACAGTGCCCCGTCCGAGTAAAGCGCAATATCCCCCGCGGAGACTAGTTAGTCTGTGCCCCATTTCTTGCGACCAAAGCGGCGGCAGATGCTTACAGCGTGCGGTGTGGCCTGTATTCCCGAATACCAAAACTCTCGCGTATTCCATGCATGGTCTCCGTTTGATGAGGTGAAGTGTTGGCGCACTCTTGTGCTTGAAGGACCAAAGTGAATTGAAGACCTATGCGTTGGCGCAGAACGCTTATCACACCTTTGGTGGAGGGGAATAGGTTTGTGGGGGTTCCCTACCAGGCAGGCAGGTACCCTACCAAACTTGAATGTTTTTCATCGTATTGTGCACTGTGCATGTGCATATTTATCTGCAGTGGGTACAGATTCGTCTCATCTTCTGTGCGTACATATTCATCGGCGGCCAACAATTTACTCAGTCCAAAAATTTAAATTGCGTTTGCACTAAGTGCGGGTAGGGATAGATTTGGTATAGATTAGTAACTTTGGGATCTACCGACCACCTTGTGACCACGAATATGTGTACATGCAAGAACACGTAAGAGGCGAAACTGCGGCTGGCAAAAGATCAGTAAAGTTGCACGTAATAAACTTAGGCTTAGGCCCCACTGCCAATGCCAGTGCCAGCGCTTATACCCCCCCCCCAATATGGCATCGCTTGCGTGTCGTTCGTGGCGCGGTGTGCATTGCGCCACGCCAGACGCACACACAACAGGCGTGAATCACATGCGGGCTCGTTTGCCGTCATCCGCCGAACCGACTGCATAGAGAAGGATCCGCCATCGTCCGTCAGCCCACCGCCTTTCCTGTGCAACGCGCTCGAGCAACCTACAGCGTCGTGTAGCGAACGTAGCTGAGTCAAACGGCGTCATTATTGCTGCGCCCTTATGAAGCCGGTGGAAAAGGTGCTCTCGCGCAATCAAGTTTTGCTCTCGTGGAACTTTCGTCGTGACGGCGCTTCTCCGATGACGCTCCGCTACGAAGACGAATACCTAGACGTGCAGTTGATCTGTAAAGTTACTCTTACGAACGAAGACCCGAATCCCGGCACGCAGACGAAGCATTACTGTCGCAGCTGCAACAACTACCAATGGTCAGTCAGTATCTGCTTATCTACTGGGGGTGGCTGAAGTTAGGTTACACATTCGAGCAGAACACTCGGCGGGTCTTCCACGCGCTGGTATTTGGGTTGTTTTAAATGTTCAGTCGACAGAACGAACTACACTGCCCTTTTGTTCATGGACAAGCCAACACGGTTCAAGTAAAACACTTGCTCTTTTCGCAAAAAAAGCCGCGCAAAATCCGACTAAAAACCGACGGTGAAAGTTGAGAAGCTGCTGTTCAAACGTGTAACGTGACTTACGCCACACACTGTACATTTGCGCTTGCGTTGCGCCCACTACTACAGCCGTTCAGAAACCACCAGATGATGTCTGCCAACAATAAACTTGGTCTTGCTATTTCCTTTGACAAATTTCAAGTTAAAACTGGAGGCTTCTGTCAGCAGGTAGCATGTTTCGTCAAGTCATCAAGCCAGCATTCGCAAAAAGTCGTGGTGAAACCGACCAATGAGGTGCCATTGCCATGTTCTCAAGTGAGCTTGCGCACAACGTTAGAACATACAGATTGCTGGGTGAAGTAAAATCGCATCGCACCTAATTGGGTCACTACTGGTGCATGTAGGTATTCATCTACAGGGTGGCCCAGCCTCGACTCTGCACCTCTTTGTTCAAGTATATCTCGGAGGTGGATGAAGCGATTTTGATGAAATTGTAAACATGTAGCAGTCAGTCCAAGTTCATCCGCTTCTTCCTCCAAGTTTGGGCTAGATCCATTAGGTTGTCCAGTAGTTAGTTATTGTTGTAGTAGTTGTTTTTGTTAGGTAAGATCTGTCGCAGGGGCCCCATTGACTGGACTCCACGCACACCTGACTTGACTCCATGCGACTTCTCCGTTTGGTCAATTCTGAAGGAAGCCGTGAATACGCGCAAGGGTGCAAGACTGTTGCCCGCGCTTTGACGCTGAGCTTTGCTGAAAAATCTGCCGATCAGTGATAAAACCTTGCGGAAAATGCGTAGATTTTGATGGCGTTCAATTTGAAAACTGAAACCTTTTTCGATTTCTCTGAAACAGGTAGGAACTTGTTAGACTCACTGCTACGTGTGTTTAAAATTTTATCAAAATCGCTTTATCCACCCCCTAGATATACTTGAACAAAGAGCTGCAGTCGAGGATAGGCCACCTGTATTCAAACCTCGACTCGGCCCCCAGTGATTGACGGATCTTACGATTGACTGATTGACTGGAGTAAACCTAATAGTGCCCGTGCCGCACCATGGAAGACTTACGGTCTTCAACACGGCCAATTGTGACGCGTTTCGGTTCACCTTAGTTGTACTTGTAAAAAAACTGAAGCCCGTTTTTTCATTTTATTAATATATTTTTTTATTAATTAAAAAAGCAACAATTTCTTTGGTACTTTCCTATAATTTTCCGATACAGCGATTTTTCTGGTTGCCCAAATTCATGCTTTTTGGCTTTTTGTGAGTATGTTGTGGTTCTCAGGAACATCGTAGCACGGTTGTGTATCGAGTGCTACTCACACTGTGAATTTCTAGGTGCTACTTTCGCTGATCGTGCCACGGTCGGAGACAACTTTTGCGTTCACGCTTATTCTACTGGTGAGTGAGGCTCAACATATTGAAAAGAAAGCGATTCATTTCACAGTCACCACACATGTCATTTAGGGTGTTGGCATAATGGTGAACTGTATGCCGTCCGGTTGCAAGTGCTTCGTGACTTCTGGCATCTCAAAGCTTCTGGACGGCGACTCGGACAGCGGCGACGTCGTCGTTACCGCGGACGGTGGATTCGAGCTAAAGGCACGCGTTAGAGACGCCACAAATACACACCGCTCGGATACAATTCAGTAAAAGTCGAATGAATGAATGAATGAATGAATCGCATTCTTTATTGTGCGTGGCCTATATACGTACAGCTAGCTGTACGAAGGCTCGGTCCTCAGAGTACGGCGGAATTCAAATATTCGAGGGAATCAAAGAATTCTCAGAGATAGCAGGGGGTGGGAAAGGAACCAAGGAATGAGGAGAAGCAGGGGGGGGGGGTAAGAGGGAAGATGAGAGAAAAGAAACTGCTGTTTCAGACCAAAAGGAGGAATGGAGCCCAGAAATAGAAATGTGCAATTGTATTCAAAGTGTTTCCCACACCGTGTCGCGGTGGTCGCTAGCGTTTGTACATTGTTGTAACTGCAATGCATACAATCCGCTGGCGCACAGCCTCATTCTCTCGTCGATGTCGGACGTCTTTGCGAAGATGCTGTCGATCGACATGAGCGAGAAGAAGGAGCGCGCGGTTCACTTGGCCGAGCTCTCAGCCAATGCGGCCGGCCACTTCGTTCGCTTTCTCTATGGCCGCCCGCTCCCATGTCCGGAACTGACTGTGAACGAACTGGTTGAACTGCTGCAGGCCGGACACATGTGAGGACTGTGTGAGACTGAGTGAACGTTGGGCACCAACGGTACCACTTATACCTATGAGTGAGTGACTATGGGCGGTAACCAATTGACCAATGGTTAAAGAATGAGTGGGGGCAATACGGTGCGACAGAGCAAATTCACTTTGTAGGATGCAGTTCATTAAGAATTGAAAATGGGTGGGTCGCTCTACTCATGGGGTGCTGTGCTAGGGATTTTTATACCGTATTGGCTTGGTAACCATCTTTGGGTTTGCCTCGTGCTTTGCTTTCAAACCATTTTGGTGGCGCATCTCTACTGACTCATTTAAGTGGCGCAAATCATGCCAGTGCTTTGTATGTAGGTAGCTGCTGAGTCTCCGTAGGCTGTAAGGAGCCGACTTCTGGCTATTCCACGCAAATAACTGACCGACGAGTGCACTAATGCGGTGCCGTATCGCCAAGACGTCTGAATGTCTACGATCTCAACATTCGCCGCCCTTTTCAAAATGTTTGCTGTGGCTCTGAGACGCTGGTGGAGTGGGACGCGGTAGCATGGATGCCCAGAGCCAACAAGGCCACAAACATTCAGTTATTGTCGTCGTTGTTGTTTGCAGGTACGAAGTTCACGCCCTGGTGGACGTCGCGGCTCTGAATCTGTCGCGGTGCCTGACCGACGAGAACGCTCTCGAGCTGGCGTCGCTCGCGTACCGCATGGGCAGCGACATGCTGCTCGAAGCAGCGCTCCGGCACATCAGCCCACGGGTGGGGGCAGCGTATGGCCTAGTGGTAGAGAATCGGCCTCTTGCGCGCACGGTCCTGGGTTCGATTCTTGATGGAGCCACTAAACCGAACGAGTACTTCAGTTAGAATAAATCTTCTCGTGCCCTTGCCCGTAGCCCTTGATAAAAGATGGCGTTCTTCCGAACGTCTTGGGCTTATTATGTGGCTCTAGACAGGAAGTCGCAATGGAGATGGGTACATGCCATGTGAGCCATTGACGGCCTCCTACGTTGCCCCTAATCCAGCAGCAACAACACCAACAGCCCACGCAGGTGTGATACCGTGACGCCCACGATACCAGCGCTGTGATAGGCTATCCCACCCGCGGACCTGGGGCGGCGATATCTACCTATCTCACTCACTCAACCAATATAACCTCGTGCCGAACCAAGAATCGACACTGAAGACTTCTCTTGATCGTGCTGCAAAGTAGAAGGGACCTTCCACAACACAGCGTCAGGTGGCGCACCCTGAGCACTCCAAAAATGGGATGTCGGCGCACTGGACAGCCGAAGGGACCTTCGACGCCAGAGACCGCCGACGCGCACACAAACGAAGGGGTGGATGAAGAGGATCGACGACGTCGACCTCAGGGCGCTCCAAGAGCTGCAATCCGCGTGCCTCTCGACGAGCCGACACCGGAATATTAGTCGAGCGCGCGGCGAGTGTTAGGCCCGCTGGGAAATATTAGCGCGTGGGCCTGTCTAGGGTCCCGGGCACGTGGCTCCTCCGCCGAAGCTAAGGTCGCACACGGCAGGACCTCACTAGACAGCGCTGACCGGGCCGCCCTGCGTCTCTCCCAGACCTGCAGGCGCGGGGGGTCCAGATATCCCAAGCAGCCACACACACAGCCACACAGACTCGCCGAACTCTGAAGGATCGCGTCCAAACACTCCTCGCAAGCGCTCTGCACTTCAAACTCCGCGCTCGCCTGCTCTGCAGTCGCTGTCGCTGCTGCCGCACTGCTGCGTCGCCCACAGCCACGATCTTCCACAAAAACACTTTCTTCTGGGCGCCGGGTCACGACAAGCCAAACTAGGGCGCCACACGAGTCCTACGCGCCGACTTTTCTAAGTCGCCAAACTACTACACACGTAGACTGAGGCAAGATGGCGGCGCGCACACACAAAAGATACACATACCCAAATATGGTCACGATTCCGAGAATCGCCTACGTCAGCACTTCGACCATTGGCTCCCTCGGCCCTAGACGACCTATCAGCACACGCGACAGCGCACATGCCCATATGTGGTCACAAACGCCAAAACTGCTGATGCAATCGCCTTGACCATTGGCTACTCGATGCCACGTCACTGGGAATTAGTCGGAAGGGCAAGGGGCAAAGTCGGAAGGGTCGGAAGGCAAGGTCGGAAGGTCGGAAGGCAAAATTAAGGCGACATTACAGACCCCCCCTTTGAATTCGAACTTCGTTCGAAGAAGCACCGAGCTTGGGGGCCAAATTATACCAAGTTTGGGTAAGTTGCCAAGTTCTGACGAGTCACACACCGATACACAGCACAATGCCTAGGCCGCAGGCTGCAAAGCTACTCGTACTACTCGCTGCAGGTATGCATCAGATGCCTGACGACGACGTCCTGAATTGGACTGTCGGAGCGTCGCCCTGCCGCTTCTCATACTTTCGCTTCAGCCAGGCCGAGTCGGCTTCCAAATCTATCCTGTCAACCTCAGCTGGTACAGCTCCTTATGACTACAATTACCAACAGAAGGATCGTGCGCGACTACACGTATTATCTCCTACAATACCAACACACAATAATACGTGCTATCAGTAGACACAGTCTAATCGCGAATACACTAAAGAGCCATTCCTTAGGGGCCATTTATACTTCGCTCCGCTCTGCTCCGCGCAGCGTAGTCGGGAGGCCGCTCCGCGGGAGCCGACTCCCGCGCAGCAATGCGCCGCGGTAGTGGCGTATTGGCCGGGAACCGGTGTAGCGGTTCGACAGTAAACCGATTTTTTTTTGGGGTGTCGGTCGGTGTCGAAAATGCGGTGTCTAGCGAAAAAGAAAAAGTTGTTAAAATTATTGGCATTGAGCGAGCTTTCTCGCTTAGCGGGAAAGAGGCGACAGAGGCGGTGGGCTGTTCGCCCATTGCATCAGAATCGTTCCGTCGATGGGATCTTCGCCAGACAGCTCGGTCCGATGCGCGTCATGGACGACGAGTGGCATTGTCGATATTATCGCATGTCCAGAGATCAATTCGACGCGCTCTTGAATCTTGTGCGACACCGAATTGAAAAAAAAAGAACTCACAGGCTGCCCATTTCAGCAGCTGAGCGACTTTCAATCACATTGCGGTTTGCTTGTTTATTTAATCATTTTTGTCGACTTAAATTAAACAATGTAATGTTAAATTGTTTAGGTTGTTGGCTTCCGGTGACATGCAGGTATCGCTGGCGAAGTCTCACGCGGTGTCCCCATCGGCGGTTTGTCAGATCTTCAAGGAGACGTGCGGCGCGATCGCGGACGCTCTCACCGCCGCCAACGTCGTCAACATGCCGACGACTGCCGCTCAGTGGTCCGACGTTGCCAAGGGTTTTGCTGAACAGTGGCATTTCCCCAACTGTGTCGGAGCCGTGGATGGCAAGCACGTCTTGATTAAGTTTAGATATGCTTATGTAATTCCAGTTTTATTTCTGCTTGAAAATGTCGTGTGGCGTCGTTTGCAGTTGACTTGCTTTTTGCTTCAGGCGCCGGCAAATAGCGGCTCGTCGTTTTTCAATTATAAAGGAACCTTCAGCGTCGTCCTGCTGGCAGTCGTCGACAGTCAGTGCCGATTCCTCTTCTACAGAGTTGGCGACATCGGCAGTGCTGGTGACGCTTCCGTGTTCAAGGATTCTGCTTTTGGGCGCCGCCTGGCACTCCAGTGAGAAAAACTGTGCACTTTGACTTCTATGCATAGGTGCTCATGGAACTCATGGAAATTGGGGTACGACATTGGGGAGAGGGGTAAATCACCATTTTATCGAAGAGAGGGGGGAATGTATTTTTGTAGCCATCGAAATTGCGCTTAAAATGGTACGTTCTGCTTTAAAATGTTCATAGACGCAAAATGATCTTGAAATGAGTCTCATCTAGGCAGCTCGGACTGCCGCAACATAAGCAACTGCCTGAGTCGGCGCGAATCGCCCCCTTCGTCTTCGTCGCCGATGAGGCGTTTCCCATGATGGTCCCTGAACGAATGACAATCAAAGCGTGGCACAAGTATTTTTGTAAGCGTTTAGGAGAATTTGCTGCGCCCGTATCCTGGACGATCGCTAGGGGGTGAGCGAGGAAAGAAAGTGTTCAACTACAGACTTTCACGGTGAGCTTACTATGCGATCACATTGAGCGTGATGTTCGGTCACCCCCCCCCCCAAGGTGGCGCCGCTTCCGAATGAGTTCGGGCTGATCCCCCCCCCACCCCCCCGGGCGCACCCATCAGTCGTTTTTCATGAATACCGAACAAAGACCAACAATCCCATCCCGATGATTAATTAAACTGCGCTTGTGTCTAGGGCCAGACGAATTGTGGAGTGCACTTTCGGCATTCTGGCGGCAAAGTGGCGCATTTTGCGAAAGCCGCTGGAGACGACGGTGGAGACGTCAGTGAACGCGGTCAGGGCGTGCGTGTGCCTGCACAATTGGCTGCTGGAGCAGCTGCCCCACGCCTCCCCCACCGTCGGCAGCGACACCGACCTCTCGAACATCGAGTCACTTCCTGCCGACCAGCTGAAGGACGTCGAGAACGTCCCCACCAACTACTCGCACTCGGCTGCTTTCGCTAGGGAGACATTCAGTGCGTATTTCGTCGATGAGGGCGCCGTCAGTTGGCAGGACGCGGCGATCAATGTCGGGAAAAACATAAAGAAGTGAGCGCGTTGTTTGCATGTCATCGGGTCATCACACACAACGCTTCGCGCCCCAGCAGCAACATAATCATACGAACAGCTTACTGGCGCAGGTTGTCAATGATGGCAGTGTCCAGAATCTGATTGATTTCTTTCATAATCACGTTCTGCTGCAATTCGGGCAGCTTGCGCAGCCGGTCGACTACTGTAGCTCCTAAAATCGTCACAATAATTCTGTGACCCGACGGAGGGGGGGGGGGGGGGTAAAAAATGTGGGGGGACCCCGTGGTACTTACACTAGGGGGGGGGGGGGCTCTGGGCATGGGGAACGGCAAACCAAACCGAAGTTGTCGAGAGAGTCCGTCTTGTCGAGCGACTTCAACTCTTTCAGAATCGCGTGTTGAACTGCCTGTTGGGCAGCCCTCACGGATTTCTTGGAGTGCGCTGCGCCACTGGCGGCCTCCTCTGGAGCTGGCCCAGCCGATCTCGGACGAGACGGAGTCTTGTGCACCAGCTGCTCGCACGTTGCCACTGGTGTCGACTGGGGCCGGCTCGGCACTAAACGAATCATATCAACTGTGCATTTCGCATTGCCGCCGCAATAATAAAAGAATCGTCAATAGGCACAGCACCGTCTCCGAGCAAATACTCGGTATCGTCCAGCTCGTCACCTCCGCTCTCACCACACGTCGACGCCGCTGCCGAGGATTGCGACGCCATCTCGTCCTCCAAGCCGAAGCTTTCAAACGACCTGATTTGAACCGATGTTAGTGACACGATCTGGAGTGGAGGGGTGGGGAGTGCGTCATCCCAAAATTCATTCGGAATAGGGCCCATCTGCAGCTGGGTGTACCGCCTCCCCCCCCCCCCAAATTGCACTGGTGCCCATAGGGTGTCTGCGAAAATTGGGGGGGGGGGAGTAGGGTGCCTGCCTGTGGAAATTGGGGGGGAGGTAAATCGCCGGTTTGTTTTTAAAGATGGGGAGTACATACTTCCGTATTTCTGGGATGAACATTTATGGCGCTAGTTACCCATCCCAAATCGAGTCCGCTAGGGTATATTCGGTCAGAAAACACACAAAAAGAAAGAAGTTACAGAATAAATTAGTTGCTTACTGGCTCATGACATTTCGTTTCTGCAAGAAGTTCATCTGCGGAAAAAATTTCCATGTTGGGATTTTCTGGGCGGCGCTGCCGCTTGGCACCTTGCTTCGGTTTCTGGCGTTGCGGTAGCCGTCCAACAGCTTCTTCCATTCGGCTTGACAAAAGCGGGCTAAAAAAATAATAACGATAAATAAATAATTAATTTTATTTGATACCAAGTTCGAATGAACGACTGACCGGCAAGAGGCAGCTGCTCCTCACTCTCGTAGCCAATCTCGGGTCCCAGTTGCGAGGCGATTTCCGCCCAGGCGTTCGGCTTTGCATCTCGCCGACTGTAGAGTTTTGACGACATTTTCCAGAGACACTCGTGCTCTCTGACTGCGTCGATTAAGCACTCCTTCCATTCATCTGTGACTTTTGGATAACTGTCTCCCATTTTGCTGGGCTTTTTCGAAGGAATTTTTTAGTTTATCACCAAATTCAATAGTGCGAATCAAAAAATATTCCAACACTGCTGGAATACGCCCTACGGCGCTGCGCGGAGCAACTGTTTGAATTTGGCGTAAAGGTCTCGAATGGAAAAGCGGATGCGCGCAGCCCGAGTATAAATCACTTTTGCTCCGCGCGGAGTAATTTGCTGCGCGGAGCAGAGCGGAGCAAAGTATAAATGGCCCCTTAGCCTCCACTGCTCAACCGCTGACTGCTCCAAGTCTACTGCATTTATTTCAAGTCCATTTTTAAGTCAGTGGACAGCACTCCTTCTCGGGCCTCAGCTCCCAACATCTTCCAAGCCACAGTGCCCTCGCGGTCCAAGTGGACCGTGTCGTGCTCTCTTTTGAAACTGGCGCGTGGCTGTGGCAGCACCATCCCTGTGCTCAAGGCCGATTGACCCTGTGGATTCCCGCCAGAAGCCCTGCTCTGCGGGGGACCCGACCACATATCCACCGCGAGCAATTGCTCGGACAATTCTGCCAGTAGCACGTGCGACACAAACAGGCCTTTCGTACCCATTCGCACTGGTGGCAGAGGAAACGCCAATTCGAGCTTCTCTGGCCGATCATTGAAGGAACTGCTGTTCACGACCATCATTTGGTCATAGATCGGGTATCTTAGGCTCGTCAGTTGGTCCTTTTGGAGCTCATCGAGACGGTTCTGCAGCTCCTGCATTTCCACGCCTACGAGACTATGGACAGCAACAGGGCACAATGCAAAACTGCACAATGACTCCGAACAATAGTCGCAGATACGTACCAAGCCATACTCTAGCGCCAAATGAATGTCCTGATGCACCAGCGGCCCGAACGCTCGCCCTTTTCCAATGGACTGGCTGGCTGACTTCTCTTCCTCCCAGAAGCTCAGCAAACCGAGGGCTTTGCTCAAGAGCCTGCTGATACAATAGCACTTCACCGACTTAGCATACAATGCGACAAGTGCGAGTCTCTTACCTCGCGCACCGCTCGAGCAGCTAGCCTTATAGGGAACCTCATTCACAGACTCCTGCGACTTAGACAGTAAGGGGGAGATGCACTGGTGGGACAGTTCGCGCGCTAGAGACAGTAAACGGAAGATGCACTGGAGGGACAGTTCGCGCACTAGAACACTCTCACTGTGCACATCGTCGCAGATGGCCCACGTTTCGCGACCGCGTACAGGAATGCGCAAATTTCGCTCGAGGCGAACTGGCTCGACGCCGTCGCTTTCGCCCTCGACGCTCGCCGACCGTTGCGACTCCTCCACCGATCGCTTCACGCCGCTATCGCGAAACTCCTCCCCGAACTCGGCGCTCTTCCTCTCCTCCAGCAAATTGTCCTGCTCACACAACTGTACGTCAGCATCCGCTGCATAGGCCTCTGCTGGTACAGCATGCTTTGAGGGTCCCCCCTTCTGGCTCGGCTCGCTATTCTGGCCCACGTTGCTCTCACCACTTTTAAGAGACTCAGCGGACTTGTCTAGGGCTCCTACGGGCGCTACCGTATTGCCGCTCATCTGCTCTGACTGAACTTCTTCATCTCGCGAGCTGTCGGCCGATGCCCGTCTTGACGCTCGTCTCGACCGCCTGCCCGACCGGCTGCGCCTTGACCGCCTCGTCGGAGACCGCTCCTTGCGCGCGTCGACCTCGCTGCTGATCTCGGAGGTGTGGCCCAGTGGCCGGTCGACCGCCAGACGGAGCGCACCGCAGCTGCTGGCCAATGACGCTGGGGGCAGCGCCGACTCGAGCGACTCGTGGCGACCTCTCTGGTCTCGCCCCGACATTTCTGACGACACTGAATGATCAACCACGCGCACCATTAACGCGTGACTCACAAACAGATCGTCGGGCTTGAAGTCGACTTGGTCGTCCTTGAACTCCGCACTGCTGTTTCTAGCGCCCAACTTGCTGCTGATCCGCCGCATGCTGGCGCCGTCGCACTGGCGAGGCAACTCCGGGCTCAGTCTACAGTCCACTGTGTTTGCCGACAACTGACGCGCCTGCGCCTCAATCTGGGCAATGCAGACTTCTGACAAGTCGGCAAGGCCCGCGGAAGGCTCAACAACTCCTGTACCGAGATCCTCCCAGCTGCGAGAACAGGCAAACTCCAGAGTACCTAGCTCCCAGTTGACATCGGTGCCACCGACTGCGCTGTCGACACACAGCTTGAACGCGGACGTCCCGTCGGGACCAACCTGGACAAGGCCCTCCTCAATGCCGGACTTCTCCACAGCAGACTGGTAGGGACCGAACAAGGACTGGACGCCCTCAGCGTGACTGCCGCCTACGCCCGCACGCACAAACTGATTCACATCCGCCACGCAATCGGCATCCACGCGTGCCACAAGATGGCGCTGATTCCAGTGTACCAAGTGCACCTTGCGCGGCCTCACTAACTCTGGCCTATCGTGAGCTACGTGAGAAATCGTCTTCGGCCTCTCGCTGGCGCTGGAGTGATGGTCGAAAGGCGCCGGGCCCTGCATCTCAGAAGACTGCAGTCGGCCATCCTTGACCCTGACCGCCTGGTCGCACTCGCGCAGTTCGGCCTCAGACAGCTCCACCAACTTCTGCACTGGAAGTGGCATTTCTGTGCACTGAGCACTTACTTCGCCCACAAACACAGTAGCATCAGTTATGTAGCTACACTCGGCGTCAAACTTAGGGTGCTCGTCCTCATTCTTCGCTGCTGAATCTGCGAACAGCGTCTCTACATAGGTGTCCCAGTCAAGCTCGAGCGTCTGCTGGCCCTGGCCCTCATTCTGCTGGATGCCATGCGCCAGTGGCGCCGCTCTACTCGACTTTGCCTGCTGCGAGTTCTCTACCTCCTCCGGCTCTTTCACAGCCGGCTCTCTCTGCATCTGTGGCTGGTCTACCAACATGCAGGCTGCCGGTTGTCCTCTCCAACCTCTACCTCTGCAACCGCGACGACGAACTGACCGCTGAGGGGCCTGGGGGCAACTCCGAGCGAAATGGCCGGCCTGCCGACACCAAGGACACCAAGGCGCTCTGCCACTGGCTGGGTCGAACTGCCTCTCCCCCTCAGAGGGGTAGCCCTCTTGCTGGCGATGTTGCTCATGGCCACTCGCAGCTGACGACCACGGTTGCAGTGCCTGCTGGAAATCGCCAAAAGTTGGACCGCCAGACTCCTCATGTCCATACCAGCCGCCCTCACTGGAAAACCGTTCACAGTCGTCTGGCTGCTGTTCTTCTTCAGCCTCGCCACCATAGTCACTCGGCGTCGGCTCTACTGCTGACATTTGCCACTGACCACCAGCCTGCGCTGCTTTGGCCAACTCAACTGCCCGCTGCAGCATGCCGACGACGTCCTCAAGGTCCTCGCTGTCGTTGGAGATCATAATCCACTGGTACTGCTTGGGGACCACGCGAATGAGGGACCGCTTGGTCTCCTCCTTCCACTGGTCGGGCGTCATGTCCGGATAGGCCTTGCTGACGAGGTGCCTGATGTCGGCCACCAAAGACTCGACCGGCCTACCATCCCACTTCACTTTCGTCAATTTGTAGAAGGCCAAAAACGAGTTCCTACTCGGACCATATAGCCGCTTCAACTTGTCCTCGATCTCTTCGAAGGACAATCGGTCGACGCCATTCTGCGCTTGATACTGAAAAATGGCCTGCTCGGCCTCGCCGCCAAGCCAACTCTCGAGAATGCCACCCCACTGCTCGTGTGGGATGCGCTCCACCTCCATGCGTCGACGGAACCGATGCAGAAACACTTCGACTGTCAGGTCGTTGTCGCGTCCGTCTCCGAAGAATCTACCAATGTCAGCATATTGGGGCTGACAGCTCGGCGATCGCGCCCGGCGCGCTTCGACCCGCACGCGTTGACGCCCATCCTGACGTCGCCTCTGTGGGCCTCTGTCTGGTGGCTCCGTGTCGCCACTCTCCTCCCGCTGCCCGCCATCCTGCTGGTACTGGTAACTCTGCTCCGAATCGCGCCTCTGCCTCTGGCCGTCCTGGCTGGCGCGAAACAGCTGCTGCCTTTCACGCAGCCCTTCCTCCTGCTGGTTCTGGGTGCTCTGATGTGCAGACGCCTGCAGCGCTTGTCGACCGTGACTCTCCTTGGAACGATTCAGCCGGCAAGGGTCCGCTGTCAACGATGATGCAGGGGGCAGGAGATGCCGCGTGCCACGCGACTGCACCAACGGCGCCGGCGTATACAGCCCCGACGCAGAGTCAGAGACGTCCCTACCGTTGGAGGCGTCCTCGCGCCAGTTCAAGCCCAAGTCAGCATGCGCTCTGCGTCTCTCCCCGTGTTCGTCGAACTGATTGTACCGGCGCATCTCTTGCAGACTACGCCCCTGCTGCTGAGCCTTGCTGCCCGCGCAGTGGTACTGCCGCCTTTCACGCGGCCTGCTCGGCTCGTACTGGCGCGTTTCGCTCAAACTACGCCCCTGCAGCTGGTTCGCCCCGACCGCGCAGTAGTACTCCTGCCGAACTGACTCGCTCGCCGTGTACTGGCCCATCCCCTCCTGATGGTGCCCCTGCTGCTGGTCCCTGCTGGCCGCGCAGTAGTACACTTCTTCCCTATTGGACTCGCTCACCCTGTACCGGCGCATCTCGCCCAGACTGCGCCCCTGCAGCGGGTCGTCCTCGACCGCGCAGTGGTACTGCTGCCTTTCACGCAGCTCGCTCGTTTCGTACCGGCCTGCCTCCACTGGACGGCGCCCCTGCTGCAGGCCCTGGTCGGCCGCGCAGTGGTACAGCTCCCTATCCTGTTGCTCAGTCGCCTCGTACCGGCCCGCCTCCACTGGACGGCGCCCCTGCTGCAGGCCCTGGTCGGCCGCGCAGTGGTACGGCTTACTACTCTGCAGCTCACTGTTCTCGTACCGGCCCGCCTCCACTGGACGGCGCCCCTGCTGCAGGCCCTCGTCGGCCGCTCAGTGGTACGGCTGCTTTTCACACAGCTCCTCCAGCAGCAACGACGCTTGTCGATTGAGGCGTGTCGAAGGACGATTCGGCCGGCAGGCGTCCACTGCCAACGACGATGCGGGGGGTAGGAGACACCGCGTACCAGCAGCCTGCATCGACGGCGCCGACGTATACCGCGTCGGTGCAGAGTCAGAGACAATCCTACCGTTGGAGGCCTCTTGGTCCGACTGTATGTCTCGCGCGACGTGCGCCTTGCGCTCAAACGCTTGCTTTCCCTCTGACGGTGCGCAGCTACTGTATTGCTCGTTTCTCTGCCTGCGCCCGTCGCCGCCCGATTCGCTCAGCTGTCGGCGGCTCTTTGTGTTTGCCCCCCTTCCCGCGCTCGTGGCCGTCGCTCTCCCGCTGTCCAGCTGTCCTTGACGCGCTGCGCTACACGTTCTCTGCTGCCTACACTGGTCGTAAACTTCGCCACCACCGTCGTAGTCGTCGTCAAGAGACACCCACGGCGACGTCGGCTGGTTGACCTTGCCGGTGTTGGTGGAGTGATGCGACTGACCCTGCCTCCACTCCGCCAGCTGCTGCGTTACCTCCTCGGCCTGCTGCATCAACTGCTTCAGGAAGACGCTTCGGGCGCTCTGGTCGCGCCGCACGGCGTCCACCCGGCACAGACAACACAACGGTGTGGTGGGAATCGGCAGACTTTGCACGCATGCGACACAGAACCTGCTAGGACAACCGTCAGTCAGGCACTCAATGGCCGACTCTAGCGACACAGACTGGTAACAACCGCAGCACCACGGCTGCCGCTTTCTGCTGGCGCCCGGCCCGTCGCCTGCCGGCGCCGCTGCCGCGTCCTCTTGCGACATGTCTGCGCGAGATATACTGAACACTGAACTGGTGGGGGGGGGGAACAAAACACGCCTGTTGACCCTTATTCGACTTTTCCCTGGGCTGTTCGACTTTCCTCTGGGCTGGGCAACCAACAACTACAGACAGCACGACCTTATTACAGTTGTGACAGCTCAAAAACTGCCACGGCGTCCGTAGGTTCGATTCCTGGATACGCACAGTCGAGACACTACGAGCCACCCCACCACCGCGGGCGGAACTGAAAATCTCCGATTTTCCGCGAGACACTGGAGTAAGAAGTGAAGGAAGCGAGGGCGTCGCGGCACCACTGCAAAGTAGAAGGGACCTTCCACAACACAGCGTCAGGTGGCGCACCCTGAGCACTCCAAAAATGGGATGTCGGCGCACTGGACAGCCGAAGGGACCTTCGACGCCAGAGACCGCCGACGCGCACACAAACGAAGGGGTGGATGAAGAGGATCGACGACGTCGACCTCAGGGCGCTCCAAGAGCTGCAATCCGCGTGCCTCTCGACGAGCCGACACCGGAATATTAGTCGAGCGCGCGGCGAGTGTTAGGCCCGCTGGGAAATATTAGCGCGTGGGCCTGTCTAGGGTCCCGGGCACGTGGCTCCTCCGCCGAAGCTAAGGTCGCACACGGCAGGACCTCACTAGACAGCGCTGACCGGGCCGCCCTGCGTCTCTCCCAGACCTGCAGGCGCGGGGGGTCCAGATATCCCAAGCAGCCACACACACAGCCACACAGACTCGCCGAACTCTGAAGGATCGCGTCCAAACACTCCTCGCAAGCGCTCTGCACTTCAAACTCCGCGCTCGCCTGCTCTGCAGTCGCTGTCGCTGCTGCCGCACTGCTGCGTCGCCCACAGCCACGATCTTCCACAAAAACACTTTCTTCTGGGCGCCGGGTCACGACAAGCCAAACTAGGGCGCCACACGAGTCCTACGCGCCGACTTTTCTAAGTCGCCAAACTACTACACACGTAGACTGAGGCAAGATGGCGGCGCGCACACACAAAAGATACACATACCCAAATATGGTCACGATTCCGAGAATCGCCTACGTCAGCACTTCGACCATTGGCTCCCTCGGCCCTAGACGACCTATCAGCACACGCGACAGCGCACATGCCCATATATGGTCACAAACGCCAAAACTGCTGATGCAATCGCCTTGACCATTGGCTACTCGATGCCACGTCACTGGGAATTAGTCGGAAGGGCAAGGGGCAAAGTCGGAAGGGTCGGAAGGCAAGGTCGGAAGGTCGGAAGGCAAAATTAAGGCGACATTACAGTGCTGATACGCGAAAGCTTTGGATCTTCTCCTAGCGGCTTCTTCTGATTTGGTCCGACGACGAACGAGGCGACACACGACACGACGAAGCGTTCACGTGACGTGCGATACTATGCTGCGTAGGGACACGGTGGTGAAGAAGAGAAAGAGAGTGTTCAACGAACCAACCGCCGGCGAAACTCACGAACGACGCGCGCACCCGCCTGGCCTGGGCGTTGCCGCAACACACGCTCCACACTGCTGCACCAGAGAGCCGGAGTGAAAACTCCAGACGCGCTCTCTACACTTTACCTAAGGCTCTAGGAAAACTCCGTGAATCTCCGAGCCCGTAAAGCGAAGGAGTGCCTGACTCGTGGCAGGGATTCGAACTGAACCCTCCACAAGCACTACACAAGCAAAGGCACCGTAATGGAACCATTCTAATCCATTCTGATCGAGGTACGATGGGGGAAGGGAGGGTAAGCACCGTCGGAGAAAGGGTGGCAGCCTGTGCCCAAGATTACTGTAAAGAGACCAGTCTTACAGTCCGCCCCCCTCAAATTGCACCACGTGCAATGTAAGGAGTACCGTACTTCTCGAATAATGCTTGTACCGAAATAGCACCGAAAATGTAAAGCGAAATGAACGAACACAAATTCCCGTCTGTGGCCACCACTGTGATACCGTGACGCCCACGATACCAGCGCTGTGATAGGCTATCCCACCCGCGGACCTGGGGCGGCGATATCTACCTATCTCACTCACTCAACCAATATAACCTCGTGCCGAACCAAGAATCGACACTGAAGACTTCTCTTAATCGTGCTGATACGCGAAAGCTTTGGATCTTCTCCTAGCGGCTTCTTCTGATTTGGTCCGACGACGAACGAGGCGACACACGACACGACGAAGCGTTCACGTGACGTGCGATACTATGCTGCGTAGGGACACGGTGGTGAAGAAGAGAAAGAGAGTGTTCAACGAACCAACCGCCGGCGAAACTCACAAACGACGCGCGCACCCGCCTGGCCTGGGCGTTGCCGCAACACACGCTCCACACTGCTGCACCAGAGAGCCGGAGTGAAAACTCCAGACGCGCTCTCTACACTTTACCTAAGGCTCTAGGAAAACTCCGTGAATCTCCGAGCCCGTAAAGCGAAGGAGTGCCTGACTCGTGGCAGGGATTCGAACTGAACCCTCCACAAGCACTACACAAGCAAAGGCACCGTAATGGAACCATTCTAATCCATTCTGATCGAGGTACGATGGGGGAAGGGAGGGTAAGCACCGTCGGAGAAAGGGTGGCAGCCTGTGCCCAAGATTGCTGTAAAGAGACCGGTCTTACACAGGTCGACGACACGAGCTCCGAGGAGTTCTCGAAGGAGTGGCATGGCGCCTTCGGCAACATGGCGCACTTCATGGCCAACTACGCGCTAGCGCACAAGCAGAGCCAGCTCCACCACTGAGACGGGCCGGTTTTGACGACAAAACCTGTTTTGACAAGCTATCTACATTACATACATAGCTATAGCTGCGCTAAGTTGACGAGATGCAGCTCGATCCGGCGCGCTCTACGTCTGTTGCATCGAGACAAACTGAAAGAATACTACCTAAATACAAAGAAAATGCGCCACCCAACCCCCGCCCCTAGTGGACGTATCTGGGACTGGCATATGCGAGAGGCAAAATATCATCCGAAGGGGGCCTACAGGTCCTTTCCCCTTCCAGTTCCCCCCGGACGTTTCCCCCCTGCCATTTGCCCCCTGGTCGTTTCCCCCCAGACGTCTATTTTTTAAAGAATGTTTTTATTGTGCTCAACAATTTTTTCAAGGCGGTTCAAGTCAATTTTTTTTTACACAAATGACATGGTACGCTGCTGTCGGTTCTAAAGAAAGAAATAAGAAATGAAAGAAAGGAGCTTGGAACCGTACATACGTTCTTCAACGCGTTGACTCCTTGGCATTCGCTGGCCAATGTTGAGGTCGCTACCGTTTTCTTAGTGGATCATGTGCAAATAGGCTTTTCGCACAATAATTGGTGCTGGCAAGCAATGCGCCTGCGTGCGAGTTTGCGCAGGGTGTCCTTCTGACTCTGTACACCTACAACACCTACAAGCGACGCACGCACCACAGCACCCACGGCACGCGAAACGACGGCAATCCTATAGGTGAGGTACCTAGCTTGTTGCTTATGCTATGACGCGTAGAGTTATCACGCAAGAGTTATTCACTGTTCTTCTTTTCTGGTGGCTCTCCAGCAGCGACGGACCCTGCGGCGTCGGCGCCGTCGCTTGGTGCCGCTCCACCGCCCTCGCCGCCGCGCTCGGCGCGACTACAACGCCGACGACTTGGTCTTACGAACGGGCACGCACGGACGCACGCACGCACGCACGCACGCACGCACGCACGCACGCACGCACGCACGCACGCACGCACGCACGCACGCACGCACGCACGCACGCACGCACGCACGCACGCACGCACGCACGCACGCACGCACGCACGCACGCACACAGGAGTAGTGGGGGGCATGGGATAGGGCGCAAATATGCGTGGAATGTGCGGAATGCAGCCCAAGCATTCCAAAATTCCGCGCATATTTGCGCCCTGGCCTATACTTTCTATTGCGCCCTATTAGCGTCCTATCCTTTAACGTTGCGCCCTATTAGCGTCCTATCCTTTAACGTTGCGCCCTATTAGCTTCCTATCCTATAACGTTGCGCCCTATTAGCTTCCTATCCTTTAACGTTGCGCCCTATTAGCGTCCTATCCTTTAACGTTGCGCCCTATTAGCTTCCTATCCTTTAACGTTGCGCCCTATTAGCTTCCTATCCTATAACGTTGCGCCCTATTAGCTTCCTATCCTTTAACGTTGCGCCCTATTAGCGTCCTATCCTTTAACGTTGCGCCCTATTAGCTTCCTATCCTTTAACGTTGCGCCCTATTAGCTTCCTATCCTATAACGTTGCGCCCTATTAGCTTCCTATCCTTTAACGTTGCGCCCTATTAGCGTCCTATCCTTTAACGTTGCGCCCTATTAGCTTCCTATCCTTTAACGTTGCGCCCTATTAGCTTCCTATCCTTTAACGTTGCGCCCTATTAGCTTCCTATCCTTTAACGTTGCGCCCTATTAGGGTCCTATCCTATAACGTTGCGCCCCAGAGCCGCCCTATACTGAAGACTGAAGAGTTATTTTTAGACTTTTAAAGTTTTGCTCAGGAACTGAACCCCCGACCACGCGCATGACAAGCTACATATTTAGCCACAAGCCCACTGGGCAAATATTTTATAGTTCCAAAAGTTTGGCTATGAATGCATAGGTACATACAGGTGTACAGGTGCACACTACTGTTCATTGTCTGTCTGACAAGGCAACGTATGTACTGTATCACGCGAATAACCCTAGTCAACAAGGCTTTAGGTGGAGACAGTGGTGCACTGCATGTGATTTTCACGTGGCACGCACACTGACTGCATTCCAGTGCAGTGGGACGCGTGCATGAGCAGTGCACTACAACCAATGGCTTCCCCGTTAGTGTCCTCCAAAATGTACACCGCACAATGTATAGCCCCTGACCACCCACGTTTACAAAAGTGTAAATTTTTAAACTCAAATTTCTCGCGCCTGTTGCCGGTACACGTGATTTTCCACGTGGCTGCACAAGCGCACAGCGGCTCTTAGCCGCCTACACTCCTCTAGCCTGGGAGCACGCAAACACCAACGAAAGGTCAGTCAGCCTGCCCCCACTACACTACGACTACGAACGCATGGACGCAAGCAAAGAACACACGTACCGTTGACTAGGTACGTATGCGCCATTCGTCCAGCCAAGGGCGGGAAAGGGGGCTTTGACCCATTCCACGTTAGGTTGAGTGCCACACGCGTCCTTGTACAATGTACTCGACCATTGTAGGGTTAAGCCAATGGACCGCTGATTCCCCGTGACTGTACACGTGATTTTCCACGTGGCTTTCACAAGCGCACCGCAGCGCATTTAGTCGCCTACCACGGCTCTAGCCTGGGAGGACGCCAACGAAAGGTCAGTCAGCTGCACTGCCCCAACTACACTACGACTACGAACGCACGCACGCACGCGCAAATCGACGTTGTCGACACACGTGATTTTCCACGTGGCCTGCACAAGCGCACAGCAGCGCTTATCCGCCTACACTCCCCTAATAGCCTGGGAGCACGCAAACACAAACGAAAGGTCAGTCAGTGGCAAGGCAATGCCCCAACCACGAACGCACGCACGCACCCGCAAATCGACACCGAACACAGAGTGGCCGCAATTCCTGTACAGTGCAGCTCTATGGCCGAAATGTCATCGATTTATTTACGCAGTGCAGTCGATTCTCGCATTGCACTGCTTTCACGCAGGCCCTCCTATCCCCCCACCTCTGGTGGTTAGCCGCTACTGCATCGATCTACCCACCCGTCCTTTGCCGCATTCCTAGGCGTCTGCAGCCGCGTCCAGTCGAAAGAATCACCCCGCCGCGATTGGCCCTGGTGCGTCAGTGGAATCGCGCCTACCGCAGTTGCTGTAGGATTTTCTTGTCTTGATCCGTCCTATCGTTTGGCCTCTTCTATTCTTGACCACAGAGTGAGTACATTATTGACATTCCCATGGAATACTAGTAGTAGAAAACCGACCTTTGGGTTATGGTATTCATGTAAAGTACTGTACTAACTGTTCATAGGCTGTTTTCAGTCCAACCGTCACTTTACAATTTTCAAATAGTACTGGTCGATTATGTCCAACGAGAATTGGTCACAAGTGGACTCGTGGAGGAAGGAGAAATCGTGAGTCTTGTACATACAGTCTCAAATAGTATCCCAAATTCTGCATCCTGTAGGTGGAAGAGCGCGAAGAAGGCGAATTGTCTGACAGTATCCCTGGCTCATGGCAACGTCCAAAGCAACACAGACGCAAGACTCCAGTAAATATAACTGTTTTGTGTGCAATTGGTTTTAAGAAAATAAATTACTATCCGTAGGTGGAGGATCGAGAAGAGGGTGAGCTGTCTGACAGCTTACCTGAGCAGCAGCAAGCCCAAAAGGCCCGGAGTCGTTCCTCTGTGAGTTCATCCTCGTTCACCCTTTGTGGTATTGAGCACCCCATTTCCTGCCTCCCCTGTACCATAGGCTTCACCACCCCCAAAGCGCATCCGATCCACTGCCGCGGGTTCGTCGCCACCATGTCAATCGTCAAGAACGTCTCAACAATCTGCTGCCGAATCGAGCAGTGAAAGCCCATCTACACCAGACAGTTTGCCAATCGATGAAGACCTGTTAGACCGCCTTGCTGGATTGAAAAGGAAGACAGCTCCAACTCCTCAACAGGTAGTTACCTAGTTACCTATGCACTCATACATTGTTTTTGCATAACCAATTGTGACTACACTGTAGCTGTTTAGAATGTCTCTCAACCGTCGGGGTCGGCACCTGGTCCCTCTGGCATCTCATCAGCTGTTCCCCAGGGACCTCTTCCCCCTCCCCAACAGCCTGCCCGTCAACCTGCACCGTCGACGTCACGTGATGGCTGTCCACCCAACTGCACAATCTCTCTTGCTGGACAAAATCGCAGCCCAAAGTTTGGCGCAACTCAGAAGCGATTTCAAGTCAACTTCGGCCCAAACTTCAACATCTCCCAGCACTTGCCAAATGTTATGCGCCACGTTTATGGCACTGCCTTCTCAAACGCTCCTCCGGGCTCGCGCGTAGGCGTGACTCTCAAACATCCAAAACTGTCTGGCTCTGCTGGCGTACCGTTGAAAACCCTCGAACAGGTTTGCATAGTGTTAGATTTTCTAAGTTCCGTACATAGGAAATAACTGAAAATAACGAAATGAAGTTTTGAAAATAGAGCATAATCCATCCACTTCCGCATCTTTCAGGCAGATCCTGACGAAGCCGCTCGAATCTTTGAAGATGTGAGCCAGAGCAACAAGAGCATCGCACACAAGGAATTTGAACTCGAAGCCAACCTCGTGCACCCGAGGACGCAGATTGGCGCTCGACGAATTATCAACCTCCCAACGTCAAAGCAGCGGCATGTTGTCCTTGACCCAAAAGCTTACATGCAGGCGCGGCATGGACGTCATGGATGCCTTATGTCCATTTCCAACAGCGACAATCGGTGCTTACTTCGGTGCATAGTCACTGGAATGGCCAGGTACGACAGACAGACAAAAAACAAAAAAAGTACAGTTAATTGTTACAATGTTTGTCGAAACACGCACGTGTACCGTAAACCCTCAAATACACCCATCCCAAAATTTGCCCAACCCAGGCCAGGTCCTCTCCGTGCATTCTATTAAAGGTTTACAGTAGGTATACATGTACAATACATGACCTGACTGTGTACTTAAGAGAAAGAAGATACCGAGATCGAGAATCGCGAAACTTCTACGATAACATTCGTCGTGGTGACAGAGGTCGGAGAAATCTGCAGCAAAACGAAGCCATCCGCTTAGCTCGTCGATGTGGCGTAAATACCGAAGGCCCACATACGCTGAATGACTTGCAGGTTTGAGACATTTTTTTTTTAAGTTACATTCCGCCTTAACGCCACAATGTTTTTTTTTCAGCAGATACAGCAAGTGTTGACTGATGATGGTTTCCAAATTCGGGCGTTTGATCTTACGCATTGCGCAACGTTGGTTTTCACTGGCCCCCCTGCAGACAACCGAATCAACATCTGCCTGGAAGACAATCATGCCTCACTAATTTGCAGCGTACCTGCATTTCTGTGAGCAAGTTTTTTCCCTGAAGTATTTCGCTCTTTAAATGTATTATTTTTTAGTGGCTGCAATTCGTATTGCTTTCACTGTGATACCCCATACAATCGCAGAGAACGCCACCAATGTGAAGAACTGTGTCCAAGATGTCGCGTTCTTCCAAATAGATGCAAAACTGAGACATATCGAAAATGCGCTGACTGTTCACGTTGGTTTCCCAGGTTAGTGCAGAGTGTACGTTTCGACCCCCCAAATGTGATCCCCAATGCTGCGCAAAATTTTAGCGCGACTTGTTTTGATGCGCACAAGCAACCACCAGCTGAGGGCCAGCTAACGACGTGCGACTTATTGAAAGTGTGCCCAAACTGCCTGGTCGGGATGCGACGAGACAAAGAGCACAAATGTGGACAGCGGAAATGTGACAAATGCCAGGAGATGGTCGACAAAGAACTCATGAAAGATCACCTGTGCTTTGTGAAGGTGCGGCCCCAAGCATGCACGCACGCACGCACGCACGCACGCACGCACGCACGCACGCACGCACGCACGCACGCACGCACGCACGCACGCACGCACGCACGCACGCACGCACGCACGTACGCGCATGTATGTAATTCACTGCATGCAGGTCCTCAAGAAGAGTAAAGTAAAGAAAGACCAAGAGCGCATTAAAAAATATATATTTTTCGACATGGAATCCTTGTTGTCCCAAAAGGAGGAGCAGGAAGACACTTACGAGCACACAGTTGGCCTCATATGCGTCCAGCAGACCAGCGTGGACTGCATGGACAACTGGCAACCAACTGACGACTGTCACACCTGTGGAAAACACCAACTATTGTTCGAAGGACATAATTGTCTTGGCAACTTCTCGCGGTGGCTCTTTTCGCAAGAAAACTACAACTCTGTTGGTAAGACACAATCTGTCCCCCTATGCATGCGTTGATGACGTGTGCGTGTGTGTGTGTGCCTGTATTGCACATACACACTACATGTTTGTACATGTGTGTGTTGAGCAAGTTTTCTCTACTGGTCCGTTAGGTATACATATGTACTTTTGTTCACTTCTCTACGTTTTAGCGTTGGCGCACAATGCGAGCGGATATGATGGTATTTTGCTGTGCAGACAGCTGTTAGATGACAAGGTGTGTCCAGACCAGATCAATTCTGGTCTCCGCTTGGTCTGCTTAGAGTTCAACAACATATTCGTGAAGGATTCAATGAAATTTTATCCCGGTTCACTGGCAAAAATGGCAAAAGCATTTAATCTGGAGCTCAGGAAAGGGTGAGTTGCACAAATATAAATACCATTAGTCCTCAAAGAGTGCCCCTCTCAATAGTGCTCCAGGTAGGGGGAAGTTGAAGAATAGTGCATTGTAGGAGGTACGGTACATGACCAAAAATTCATTTCCTTGTAGATTTTTTCCATATCTGTTCTACAACCACGCCAACGAACATTACGTGGGCGCAATTCCGGCCTTGGAGTACTTTTGTCCAGACACTAGGAAGCCGACCGAATGTGAAGACCTACACAAATGGTGGAATGAGCACAATAATGGAAACTTTGTCTTTGACATGCAGAGTGTGTTTTATTTTCCCTACTGTAGGCCAACTTCTCTTTTTACTCATGATTGAATTACAGAGGAGCTAAAAGACTACTGCTTGAGCGACGTCTCGATTCTCCGCCAGGCGTGCCTCAAACTCCGTGAAGCATTCCTGACCGAAACGGGAATCGACCCATTCGTCAACGCCACCACCATTGCGAGCGCATGTAGCGCTGTTTACCGTCTGAATGACCTCCCCCCACAGACGATTGGCATCGTTCCCATCGGAGGCTACAGGAGAAAGGTTGTAGAATACACTGCCCAACACAATGTAACACCAAACATGCATGTATGTACATCCCCCGCTGTAGGCCAATCAGAGCGTCATCGCCATTAAATGGATGGAGTGGGTGCAACAAACTACAGCTGGGGTCACAATCGAGCACGCAGGGAACCAAGATGGCGAGCGACAAATTGGGCCATACTTCGTTGATGGGTGGGAGCACATTTTTCTTTTTTTTTTAATAAATTATTGTACCTACCTTACAACAGTGCTTTTGTGTAATCCGGTAAAGCGCACACGGTACATGCCAAAAATTTTTTTAGCCTCGACGAGGCCAACAAGACAATCTATGAGTTCAACGGATGCATTTATCATGGTAAATTCCTGATTCCTAAATATCGTACGTACAGTACATACATACTGGGCCTCAAAAAATTGAAGTTCGACATTTTAGGATGCGAAAAATGCATCTTCCAGCGTGACATCAAAGTCCCTGGGACAACTCTGACAATGGATGATGCGCTTAACAAGACGTTGGATCGGCAGCACTGCCTCGAGGACCATGGCTACACAGTGGTCACCAAGTGGGGGTGTGAGCTGGATCGCGAACTGCGCACAAATGCAGATATGAAGCGGTCTTTCGACGAGATGCCAATTGTTGCACCGTTGGATCCAAGAGGTTCTCCCCGTTAGTTGAACTTTAATTCACTTTACTGAATCGCGTGCGCATTCAGAGGCGCTGTATGGAGGCAGATGTGGGGCTACAAAGCTGTACCACACTGCAGCCGACAACGAGCGGCTGAGATATGGTGATTTCGTGTCGTTGTATCCAGCAGTCCTAAAAGAAGTAAAATGTTTACAGTAATTTTGAAAATACATGTAATTACTCCTCTGCGTTTTTTTAGGAAGAGTTTCCAATTGGCAAACCTGAGATCATAATTGCGCCTGGCCACACCGACCTTTCTCGTTATTTTGGTGCGTAACTCGCGCATGACACCCAGTGCATCCTTTAAACCTCACATTTAGGCCTTGCAAAGGTGAAGGTCGTGCCGCCTCGTGGCCTTTATCACCCTGTTCTCCCCCTGCGAAAGGGAAAGCTCTTCTTTACGCTCTGCGCCAAATGTCCCACTGAGCAGCAGGGCGAATGCACTCACAGCAATGAGCAACGGAGTTGGATTGGCACATATGTTACGGCTGAACTTGGTAAAGCAAAGGCTTTGTTTTGCAACCCTTGTGTTTGTTGTTTCTTTTAGAACTGGCTGTTTCAAAGGGGTACACAATTTCTGAAATATATGAAGTGTTGCATTACCCCTCTACGATGAAATGGGATGGCGCAGACAGTTCAACTGGTAAGGGCAGGGGATTACTAATTTCAGAGACTAATGGTCATTATTCAGGTCTGTTTACGAGCTACGTGCTGAGATTCCTCAAGGCGAAGGCCGAGGCTTCTGGTTTTCCAAACTGGGCCCAAACGGATGCTGACAAAGAACTGTTTGTGCAGCAGTTTGAAGAGGCCGAACATGTTCGACTTGACATGGCCTTGATCGAAAAAAATAGTGCTCGTCGAGAACAGTCCAAACTGTGCTTGAATACGCTTTGGGGTTAGTTTTCTGTATATAATCCCAGTGATTTACTGTAAATCCCCGGGGCACTATTGGTTTACTGTCTCTCAAGAGGGGGTACTATTAATTTCGTCAGATTTTTGCGCAATTTTGCAGCAAAATTTAACATTAAAATGCCTTAAGATACACACAGGTAGGGGAATTTAAAAGTTTAATTGAAATACGTGTAATGCACACATGATTTGCACACCTTGCATGCACTTTTAATGCAACTGGGTAGGATTCAAAATTTGATTTTGGCGCGAATTTAAAATTGACTTGCCCCTGGGGCACTTTTAAGGGGGGGGGCTTTAAGGAGGATTTACAGTAATTAATAAAATACACTGTCTAGGGAAATTTGCCCAGCGGCCAAATCTCCCAACCCGGAAATTTTTTTCTGACGTTTCTGCATTTCAAGACCTAGTGTTTGATGACACAAACGAGGTTTGCATATTTTCCTCAAATTTTTAAATTATGGTCGAAAATTTGTTTAGGTGACTGACTTTAAAATCATGAATGAGGATGTTGTTTTGGTAACCTACAGAAAAAGAAAGGAGTTTATCGAGCAAAATCCACTGACAAATGTCGTGATTGCTGCTTTTACCACAGGTCACATTACAGAGCATGCTTGTGGACCAATACGCGTGCAATTCCCGTTTTAGCCTGGGCTCGAATTCGCCTCTACAGTGTTCTCGACAAGCTTGGAGATCGAGCTCTTTATTACGATACGTACGTTGCGTACTTTAAATGCAATTACCTAGGTACATGGCACAGGGGCAGCCATCAATTCAACCACTGAGTGGCATTGCAACAATTCCAAACATCGGAATTACACGTATGCTGCACCGAATTGTTTCAGTGACTCCGCAATTTTCTATGAGAAGAAAGACGAGCCAATTCTGGAGTTTGGCTTGTACTTGGGGGAATTCAAGAACGAAATCGACTCAAATCACGACATGGTCGAGTTTGTGAGCGCGGGGAGCAAAACCTATGCATACAAGCTCGTGCACGGCGTGACTGGGGAAGTCTCCTACCAGGTCAAAGCGAAAGGAATCACCCTGACACACGAGGCCAGTCAGGTGGTGAACTTCAACAGTATCAAAGAAATGGTTTTGGACTACAACAACCACACCACCCTGACCGTGCCCACCGTAAACTTTCTCCGATCTTCTGATTACAAAATCAAAACTAAGCCTAGTCAGAAATCCTTTGCCACCACGTTTGACAAGCGAGTGTTGCAAAATGACTTCTCTTCCCTTCCCTTTGGCTACTGATTTGTATTTGTTGTTGTTGTGATTCGTGTTCGTGATTGTCATTTGCCCTGCTGTTCATCAGTAGAGTGCAACGCTCTATTGAAAGATTTACATTGTGTGCGTCTATTGGACTGAACTTGCGATTTGTATTGAAAGGTTGAAATTCGCTGAAGCATAACCAATCTCCTACCCACGTTGCACTATTGGAGAGGAGTTCAGTGTTTGGAAGAGGGGGAGCACTAGGTATTTGGGATACCGCGTACATAGTGTTTTAATTTTGTTTACCCGTGCGCGGCTGGGTGCGTGCTCATTGCTGCAATGCGCTGCTATTTGCTTGTTTGCTTGTGCGTGTGCTTGTTCGCTTTGTTGCATTTTCGCCGCCACCCATTTGCTTGCTTGTTCGCTTGTGCGGGTGTCGTTCCGTGCTTGTTTGTTGTGCTGCAATGCGCTGCTTGTGAAATTTGTTTGCTTGTGTGCGTCGGCCTTCGTGCTTGTTTGCTTTGTTGCATTTCCCTGCACCTGGTTGTTTGCTTGTACGTGCGTGCGACGGTCTTTGCTTGTTTGCCATGCTGCAGACAACTGCTGGCTTGTTTGTAAATTTCGTTTTCTGTCTGTGCTTGTTTGCTGTGCTGCAACGCGCTGCTTCTGAATTTGTTTGCTTGTGTGCGGCGTCGCGCGCGTGCTTGTTTGCTTTGTTGCATTATGCTGCTACCTAATTGTTGGCTTGTGCTGGGTCGTTCGGTGCTTGTTTGCTGTGCTACAGTGTGCCGCCTATTTGTTCGTCGTCACGTATCATTGCTATTGTGGATACAAGTGCGAGAGAGAGACAGATTGGCGCAGTATCACCGTTTCCACCTTTTGCGCAGCCAGTACTGGTGTCCGTGAGACAGCTGGTGCATGCAGTACTCGTGCAGGGAGCGAAAGACCGCATAGTCGCAGGCGCTGCAGACAATACGTCCGTCGTCGTTGATTGTAGGAGTTGGAAGTTCGAGGGCAATTACAGCAGCCGTCACAGGATCATAATGGTAGAATGGTGCCTTGCATTCCTTGGTGCAGTGGCCCTCCTGGCGGTGGACTTTGGACAAATGTTCAGCAAACTTTTCCATTTCGCTGTATTTTTGAAAGTGATTACCTACTCAATGTTCAAACGCTCTTAAAGCAAGAAACAGTACAGTACTTGCGGTGTGGGTACTGTAGTCTGCTCAGTATTGCGTTGCGCACGGCTGATCAGTCAGTCAATATGAGTCGTTGGTCGGAAATGTTTCCTTTATGGAATACGTTGTTTGGAACAAGGATCGAAGTCACTCCAAAAGAT